>CM061067.1:38737653-38782653 GCA_030762895.1 Sophora flavescens | reverse complement strand
CAAGTAGTTTCTCAATGGGTCATCCTCATTTTAAAACAAATGCATGACACGTCAATGTTCAATGTATAACTTTCATACCTAATCTCCAGAGATCCCAACACCGTGTAAATGAGCTGATCAAGCTCGATTGCCAGTTATATTACGCACAACGTGTTACCATAGGGCACACTGTCCAACACAAGGCATAGTGATCAACGTATATGGGTTCTCATTGTCCACCAAGGCACAAATGAAGCAACGTATCCTGAAATATCTTAACCTGTAAGGCATTCAGACATACAATGTTTCATGGAATACCTTAATTATTAAGGCACCATACATAACAACGTGGGCACGTCTTCCACTGAATGCATATAAAACATTTTGTTCTCATCATTTTTCTTTGTGTTCATTCTTCTTTTATCTAAGCTCAAGATGGCTTACGACTATTCGTAATTTTCAATGTGTTAGATTTTTTAACGTTAACACAGGACACAAAGTCCAAGTGCTCAGTCACAACACCTTAGACCTTGCAATCAGTCTTAGGTTTGTTGTGGTAGAAAACAACATTCAACTTTAACAACGTAACCCACAACGTGGATAGACAACGTAGATACGACACAATGTCCATAACAACGTAACACAGATCAAAGATCTTCGTGCTTATATTAAATAACACTAGTATCACGACGTCTCTGATACTAGGTTCGCGTTTCAACGTTAACACTGTTTTCGTTCTGTGAAAAACAAATCCAAAACAAAGTCTCCGTAACTTATCCAAGTTATCGGAAATAACACCGTGGAGTAAAACTCGTTTATAGAAAATCCTTTCTATTTCAAATCCATTTATAAAACGTCAAATCATAGGGAAATCCATTTTCCTCAAATCCGTTTTATTTAGGAAACTCCTTATCTAAAATAACACCAAATCCTTATAAAATCATTTCCAACCCATTTCTATTTGAAATAATAAAATTGTTCCTCTTATTTTTGAATTATTTTAAAAGGATAACGTAACTGAAATATTTTCAATATTTCGTCCTCGTCATTACTCTTTAATCATTCTTTCACTGAAAACATTATCAAATATGATGATTTTCAAAATCTACTTCCACTTACTTAAATCAAATCCCTTAAATTTTTCCCTAAGCTTTTAAAGCTTTTACCTTTAATTTAATTGGGCATTGACCACTGTGAGGCTTCAGTCAATCAACAACCAAACAGATAATCGAAAAAACACAATTATAACCAAATAACTCAATGAATCACATCAAATCACATAACCAATTAGAAATAAATAATTAAAAACCATAGAACAACCACGATAGATAATTACACAACAACACAAAAATAGCATATGACTATCTAGAACTCCTCAGGCTTACTTCCTTTACCTCTTGTTGACAAGTGAAAGATCATCTTCTGGATAATCCGATTTTCCTTTGACACCTTCCAATGTGTGCAGATAACTCCTGTTAGCTCCCAATAACGCAAATCACGCTTCTCCAAGCATGACCATCACAACTAACGTCCTAGCGAGGGAATCCAAACAATTTGCAGCAACCAGAAAATCAAGGAATCAATTACTCATTATCAAACACACACTCTAAGTTGATCTAAACACTTAATCTCACCAAACAGAGCTATTTTCAAAGAAAATCATATTTTGGGCTTAAGGTTCATAATACAATTTGAGGAAACTTTGTGTTGATTAAAAGATCACGAAACTGAACTTATAAATCATCAATTAAGAGTCCTAATTTCATTAATTCATAGTTAATTCACAAAATTGTGTCAACTTCAAAATAAAGTCAGATTTGGGTTTAGGGCTCCTAAACCTAATTTGGGGAAAATGAGTTTTGCTCATAGAATCATGAAATTAGTTTAGTAAAATATCAATTGATAGTCTCAATTGCATAAAACAATGTTCAATTTCAAGGTTATGATATGAAATCAAAAGGTTAGGGTTAGGGTTTCAAAATAGTTTGGGGCTCTCCTGAATCTGACCAAAATAGATGAGGTTTTTCACTTACCCAAGTAAGAAGCATATGTCATGGTGGCTAGGGTGGTGGTGATGGTGGCGGCGTGACGTTGGAGGCGGAGGACGGTGGCGTAGTGCGTTCTGCGGCAACCATGAGCCAACAAAAGAGGTGAACCTCATAGAAGAGAAGGGTGGCCGAACCACCTTGGACAGCGGCCATGAGGCAATGTCGGTGATACGAACGGAGCAGCGAAGGCTGGAACAAGTTGGACGACGAGTTGGGTCGTGTGGTCTTCTCCTCCCTGCATCGACGAGCGGCAGTCAGAGCTCCTTGGACGGTGACGCGGTCTGGGTAGCAAAGGGAAGGGTGAAGAAATGATTTGTGAGAGGGAAGGAGAAAATGGGTTTCAGAGGAGGAAGAAGAAAAAACAAAGGAAAGAAAAAAAGAGAGAGAAGAAGTTTGGGGGGGGGGGGCGGGGGTCGGGGGCTTGTTGACCAAACTGGGTTCCTTTTAGAAACTATTTACCAGTTTAGGGTTGTTCTGAAACTATTTACCAATGGGGGGTCGTTTTGAATATTTTATTATTTTTCGGTCTGACGGGTCAAAGGCGCCACTGCTTTTATAAAAAAAAAAAAAAATGAAAAGGGGAGGCGCCAACTGCAGTGGCGCCTCCCCTGCTACAGTAGGGTTACAGTACTGTAGCGCTATTGTAGCAGCCTTTTTTTTTTTTTGATTTTTTTAGAAAAATAAAAATTTTATTTCTAAAAAAACCCATTCACCAGATAATGAACTGAATTCACCAGATATTTGTACATGATTCACCAGATATTTGCACATACTTAACCAAAAAAATTATTTCTCAAAAAAACCATTCACCAGATAATGAACTGAATTCACCAGATATTTGTACCCGATTCACCAAATATTTACACATACTTAACTAAAAAAATTATTTCTCAAAAAAACCCATTCACCTTAAAAGCTGAAACAAGCTACATTAGGAATCCTGCCTTTTTTTTATCAAAAAGCCATATATATACGGTTTTAAGGAATCCTGCCTTTAGTTGATCTGAAACAAGCTACATTAGGTTATATGATCAAACTGTTTTCTCCCTTCAAAGCTGTCATGGTTCAAGCCATGACATATATTTATAAATATGGAAACTTTAACAGTAATAATAATAATAATAATAATAATAATAATAATAATAATAATAATAATAATAATAATAATAATAAAGGAGGATCCTTCCATTGTTATGGATTATCCATCAATTTATTAACCTCTTTCCTTACTTATATTTAGCGTTAAATCACCAACGCAATGCAAGTCTTGGATAAAAGGAAAAAAAAAAAGAGAGCAGAAACAAAACTTGAAGAAAATTAATTGACCCGCTTATCGGGCACCCATACCGCATACCGAGTAACTTAAGACACAATCACAACTAGCTATGACTATCCATAAAATTAATTGATCTACAATGGCACTCCATATTTGACAAACAAACTAATCATATCTGATTTAATCCAACACAAGATTACAGAAACTAGGAACTTAACAGCTATCCCCACACTCTCATTCTCTCACTCTCTCTCTCTCTCTCTCGGTGGTTGAGGTCTCTTTTCTTTCAGCAAACTCATGAAAATCACGGAAAATCACATCATCTCATTCTACTATACTGCTATTTTAAAGCCATACAGTATATCTGATTCACCCTTTTCCTGCTTCCAAATCCAATGAATAAAATTTATTTATTAAAATTAGAAAGAAATAGAAAAGAAAACCCATCTTGCTAAGTTATACATATATATATACTCTCACTCACTCCTACCCATTTCTACTTCCTACTCTCTCACATGTAAAGTTGCCTCCTTTCTCATTCATAACAATGCCTCAATTCTCAAGGAGGTGATGCTTGTTCTTCCTAATGTAGCTTGTTTCAGCTTTTAAGGTGAATGGGTTTTTTTGAGAAATAATTTTTTTAGTTAAGTATGTGTTAATATTTGGTGAATCGGGTATAAATATCTGGTGAATTCAGTTCATTATCTGGTGAATGGTTTTTTTGAGAAATAATTTTTTTGGTTAAGTATGTGCAAATATCTGATGAATCATGTACAAATATCTGGTGAATTCAGTTCATTATCTGGTGAATGGGTTTTTTTAGAAATAAAATTTTTATTTTTTTAAAATAGTCAAAATTTAAAAAAAAAAGTGTTGATGAATTCAGTTCATTATCTGGTGAATATGTTTTTTTGAAAAATAATTTTTTTGGTTAAGTATGTGCAAATATCTGGTGAATCATGTACAAATATCTGGTGAATTCAGTTGATTATCTGGTGAATGGATTTTTTTAGAAATAAAATTTTTATTTTTCAAAAAAAATCAAAATTAAAAAAAAAAAGGCTGCTTCTGATGGCGCTACAGATCTTGAAGCGCTCTCAGAGTGGGGAGGCGCCACTGCAGTTGGCGCCTCCCCTTTTCATTTTTTTTTTTTATAAAAGCAGTGGCGCCATCTGCAGTGGCGCCTTCAAAGGCGCCATCTGCAGTGGTGCCTTTGACCCGTCAGACCCAAAAATAATAAAATATTCAAAACGACCCCCCATTGGTAAATAGTTTTAGAACAACCCTAAACTGGTAAATAGTTTCTAAAAGGAACCCAGTTTGGTCAAAAACCCCGGGGCTGATAAGGGGGAGAGGAGAGAGAAAAGTTTTGATTTTTGTATTAGTGGGTACTCTATGAGTGATAAATATTAAGCCTAAAAATAAACATATTTTTAGTTTTTGAATCTAAACATAAAGGGTGACAAATATATACTTTCAAATTTTGAAATAAAGTAGAGATTGATAGTTGAATTGATCAACTAAGAAAATCCACAGTCGAACATTTAATATGATTAATGTCAAACCAATTTATTTTCAAATCTAAAATTAAATAGAGTAAAATATGAAAATACTTTTCTCTCAATCATATCATCTAAAATATTTTTCCAAATAAATTCTAATAGTGAAAATAACGTAAATCATTATCTAGTAAGCATGAATACACTAAAATAAGTCAGTGATAACGCCCCCAATCAAATAATTTTAAAAGAGTAATTAAATTACTCAACTAAACCACATAAACAAAAATAAACATAAACATCCAAATAAAATAATTAATCATATGTGTAAAAACTGGGGTGTTACATTACTACCCCTCTTAAAAAAAATTTCGTCCTCGAAATTTCGTAGCTCTAAACTAAACAGGATTTTGTAATCATACCTTGACCCTAAAATCCTACTTTGCATTTATCTTCGCTTCATCCCTTTCATCTATAACTCTATAGCAGTATCGATTCTTATGTCCTTCTATTTATCCTTAAAACTATTTACCAGAACATTATTCCCACTAAGCACTTCTCGCCTCAAAATTGGTCCACTAGAAAAATCTTCTTCAACATCTGTTCCTCCCGACAAACATCAAGTTCAACACTAACTTTACCACATCATACATCAACTTTATACTCAAAGTATACAATTGCAGTCTTAGTTTCCTTTGAACCTATTCTACCACTCCAAATTATTTCATAGTCATATATTTCAATCTTAAAGAATACGATCACACTCCTTCATGCAACTACAACCAAAAGGAATCACTTCACTTCATGCAACTTAGTTTTACTCAAGAACTCCTCTTTACTGCTCCCATTCAGGTTAGAGAAAAAAAAAACTACTAATAACACTTTCCTGTCAATCTTCAAACTCATAAAATCAATCTTAATTACAAACTTTTGATCTTACTCTAGATTCCTCTAGCGACATTCTGCTTCATTCATGATAAGATCTATTGTAATTGTCTTCCTCTTCAGCCTGTTGTCGATCGCCCAAAATGAATGAAAATCCTTAGAGAACTTCGATAAATCCACAACAAAACATTGCGACTCTATCATCTTAACAAGGAATGTCTCAAATGTCAATCACATTCTTACTGTACTCATCTAACTCTGACATCGTGATATGTATTAGGTAACCATCCTCATGACTTATGTGATAGGTCACACCCGAACCAAAACAACATTTAAGATCTACGGTTTTCCCACAACACAAAATCATCGTGGCTGATAAGGGGGAGATGAGAGAGAAAAGTTTTGATTTTTGTATTAGTGGGTACACTATGAGTGATAAATATTAAGCTTAAAAATAAATACGTTTTTAGTTTTTGAATCTAAACATAAAGGGTGACAAATATATACTTTCAAAATTTGAAATAAAGTAGAGATTGATAGTTGAATTGATCAACTAAGAAAATCCACAGTCGAACATTTAATCCGATTAATATCAAACCAATTTATTTTCAAATCTAAAATTAAATAGAGTAAAATATGAAAATACTTTTCTCTCAATCATATCATTTAAAATATTTTTCCAAATAAATACTAATAGTGACAATAACGTAAGTTATTGTCTAGTAAGCATGAATACACTGAAATAAGTCAGTGATAACGCCCCCAATCAAATAATTTTAAAAGGGTATTTAAATTACTCAACTAAACCACATAAACAAAAATAAATATAAACATCCAAATACAATAATTAATCATGTGTAAAAACGGGGGTGTTACAATAGTGCTTGGGCACTTGATTTCTGGAAAAGGTATTGAGGTGGATAGGGCCAAAATTGATGTTATTGAAAAATTGCCCCCACCGGTAACTGTGAAAGGAGTAAGAAGTTTCTTGGGACATGACGGGTTTTACCGGCGTTTCATCAAAGATTTTTCAAAAAATTCTAAACCTTTATCTAACATATTGATGAAAGATGTTCCATTTGATTTTAATGAGGAAAGTTTGAGTGCCTTTTATAGGTTGAAGGAAGCTTTGACCACTGCTACCATTTTGTAAACACCGGATTGGAATGAGCCATTTGAAGTAATGTGTGATGCTAGTGACTACGCCGTGGGAGCGGTGTTGGGACAAAGAATAGACAAGAAGGTCCATGCAATTTACTATGCAAGCAAAACTCTAGATGGAGCTCAAGCCAATTATGCCACCACTGAGAAAGAATTGCTCGCGGTTGTTTTTGCATTTGAGAAGTTTAGATCATACCTTGTGGGGTCTAAGGTCATTGTGTGCACCGGCCACTCCGCACTTAAGTACCTCATGAGTAAGAAGGAAGCAAAGCCTAGGCTCATCCGATGGATCCTTTGTTGGTGTAAGCCCTAAAGGCCAGTGTATTTCTTAAACTTACATTTGTATCTTGCTATTATATATATATATATATGATATGAGGCATTCCAGTTTATTGTGTTACTTGTTTAAACATAATAAAGTCCTTAGAATAGAAATTTCAGTTTAATAGAATATCAAGTATATGACTTGATCGTGAGACACTATTGAACAATGAAATCCTATTCTTAAATATCCGTAGTCAAGTATTTTATTAATAAGGACAATAATAATACATTGAGACTATTATGTGTTCAGACTGATGACCATATCTCACGGGTCATGGATATGAGATACCGAGTCCCCACATAGGTACACATTAGAGTAATGATGTACTGGACTGACCCACCATGAGAACACTACATGGAGCGTTGTGTGAGTGTCATAAATAGTTCTCATAGTGACAATGGTGTATGCAATCCTTCGACCTGAAATCGCTACGATCCCTACATGAGGAGTCGTGTGCTTTAATATCGTCAAACGTCATCTATAATAGGATGATTATAAAGACGGTCATTGGGAATACCACGAGCCATGCAGAGGGATGTGAGTGACCTAGATGGAATTTGTCCCTCCTACATAACAGGAGTAATATCTGTGGGCCCCCTAATAGAGTGAGACTGTAAAATGCATGGCCGTGCTGAAATGAGTCAATATGAGATATTGACCTCATTTGTTGTTAAGTCTACTCGGGTATCAGGGAACATGATATTGAACCATACAAGGGTGACACATTCTATGTCTTGTGTTCAATATAGATATATGGACAAAGGGATAATAATGCACATGAATATTTGTCACAGAAAGGTTTCGTCAAATCACTGACATTCTCACTACTTAGGTAGCAGTGATGTATTGCTAGATACCGCTCACTGTTTGTAATATTAAATGGGATTTAATATTACTACTAACGTTTTGGGAACCTATAGGGTCACACACATAAGAGCGGATTAAAAGAAGCATTAAAAGGAGAGTTGGACTTTTCTATTGGGCCTAGCGCATAGTACATGGGGCTTAGGTCAAACGCTGCTCACTAACTCAATTAAGGAGGTGCTGCTATAAGTAGACCACTTATGCTATTGTGCCTACACGGTTTTGTTTTACCCTAGCCGCACATAGAGAGTGATAGTGAGCAGCAGGTCTCGGTTTTCGAAGCTAGCACTGTGAGACAGAGACGCTTCGGGTTCGTGACGTTGGACGTTCACGGAATCTGCTCGTGTGGATACCTTAGAGACATCGTTCGTGCGGTGTTCGTGATAGACGATTTTAATCAACTTTCATCGCTTCAAGAGGTAGATCTTCTAATCATGAATCGTGACCATTCGCAAGGATCCTTCGATGGGAATTTTTTCCGCTGCGTTATTTTTTAATTTTTTTATACGCAAATTCCCAACAGTGGTATCAGAGACTGGTTGCGAAACCATGATTCTGTTACGTGGTTTACCTGTTATGTATGATAACATGTTTATAATGTGAATCGTTTTTCTGAAAATTGTTTTCTGAAAACCGTTTGCATCCGTTTTGCGAAACCTTGTTTCTGTAATTTTCGTATGTATATGATATATGCGTCTATTGCATGTTTATGTATATATGTGATATGTAGATTGGTTCTATAATCCTTATTATGTTCTGCGATGGCGTCAATTGTTGATGTTAAACATGATCGGTTTCAGTTCTCTGTTGGCGGCGTTAAGGGATTTCAGACATGAAGAGTTCATGTTCTTGCGGCTGAGGTTCCAAGGGTTGAAACCCTAGCCGCCGTTCCTTGCAACGTGAAGTGTGTTATTTCGAAATTCAAATTTTTGAAATCTTTTGTATCACTTAATAATAATATTAATAATAATAAAAGAGGTATTATTATTGTTTGTTATTATTTGCGTTGTGATGCATGGTGTATGTTTATGGCCTTAGTCTTTTGGTTTATTTTGAAATACGGCCTGCGTACCGTGCCTTTCTCTTATATTCCATATGTATATTCTTTTCTCATCTCACTCCCCTCATATGTAAAATGAGGTTTCTGTTTATGTAATGTAATGATGGAGACAAGAAGACGTTATCCCGTGAGAGATCATGCTTGGAGAAGCTTGGACGCTCCTAGGTTTCAGTTTAGATTCTCTCATTGGCTTGGGAGAGTCAATGCGTTAGGGGCCATAACCATATCACATTTATTTGCCTTATATATGTATGAGATGCATGTATGTATATAGTGTGTTAAAAGGAGTTTAACTAATATATGTATGAGATGCATGTATGTAAATAGTAAGTTAAAGAGTTTAACAAATGATGAGATCAAATTTTAATCAAATCCCTCAAAAGGAAATATTAAGTCACATTTAAAGGCCTTCCAATGCATGGCACTCGTCAAGACTATGATCGATTAAGTGTGGGTCCGCCAAAGCGGGGTACCTTTATCTATAATAGTAAGACGCGATGGGATAAATGTAATGTTCAACTGCTATCCATTGGGTCTGACTTAACTAAGCCAATTTCAATAGGATTGAAAGGCTTAGAGGCTTATAAGTTGGGCTTTAGTCCATGTGATGGATTAGAATAAGAGTTATTCACCCAACTGTCCAAGAGTTGCATGAGATGCAATCGGAAAGTGTTTCCTACCTATATAACCGAATTTTGAGTGATCAGCCAAAGCTGACTTAAAGCTAGGTGAAATATGGATCTTGGCCCACTAGAAAATCTTCCAACGGGATTTTCCGAATCAATGATGAGGGTCATTGTTTTGAGTAAAATAGTGGGAGGCGTATTTAATTAAAGACCTTATTAAATAACTTCATGGCATGATACTTATATTTTGCATATTTATTTCTGTAGATTACCATGGCATCAAACACATCAAGTAACCTGTCGTTGCGATATGTCCTTGAGAAGGATAAACTATCCGAAACAAATTTTATGGACTGGTACAGAAACTTGAGGATTGTCCTCAAACATGAGAAAAGGCTATATGTTCTTGAGGAGCCTATTCCTGAGGAGCCACCGGCTGCAAATGCTCCTAGGGCTGACAAGGATGCTTATAAGAAGCATCAGGATGACGCCTTAGACGTCAGCTGTCTTATGCTTGCTACCATGACCTCTGAGCTGCAAAAACAACATGATACCATGGAGGCGTACGACATGATCGTGCACCTCAAGCTGCTCTACCAAGAGCAAGCAAGGCATGAGCGGTTCGAAGTTTCCAGAGCCCTTTTCCAATGTAAATTGGCAGAAGGAAGCCCTGTGAGTCCTCATGTACTCCAGATGATCGGGTACATTGAGAATCTCGAGAGACTGGGATTTCCTTTAGGCCAAGAGTTGGCCACCGACTTAGTTCTGCAATCGTTGCCTGAGAGCTATAGTCAGTTTGTCATGAACTATAATATGAATGATCTTGACAAACCTTTGCCAGAATTGTTGAGCATGTTAAGAACTGCTCAACAAAATATTAACAAAGGAAAGGGGAAGGCCATTTTGATGGTCCAGGCTGGAAAAAGCAAGAAGCAGCCCAAGAAGCCCACGTACAAACAAAAGGGCAAGGGCAAGGCCATCAACCTGTGGGTGGTGTGGCTAAGGAAGGCAATTGCTTCCACTGTGGTCGGACCGAACATTGGAAGAGGAACTGCCCAAAATACCTGGAAGAAAGCAAGAAGAAGAAAGGAAGTGAGACTTCCACTTCAGGTGTGTTTGTTATAGAAGTCAATTTATCTACTTCTGCATCATGGGTATTAGATTCTGGATGTGGTTCTCACATTTGTACAAATGTGCAGGATCTAAACAGGAGTAGACCATTGGCAAAGGGCGAAGACGACCTACGAGTTGGAAATGGAGCAAAGGTTGCTGCTTTAGCTGTAGGGACTTATGTATTGACTTTGCCCACTGGGCTTACTATTCAGTTAGAGAACTGTTATTTTGTGCCTGCAATTAGCAGGAATATCATTTCCGTTTCTTGTTTGGACAATATTGGTTTTTCTTTTATAATAAAGAACAAAAGTTGTTCTATTTATATGGATGATATTTTCTATGCTAGTGCACACATGAGTAATGGGCTTTATGTCCTTGATCTTGAAATGCCCATCTATAACATAAATACTAAGAGGTTCAAACCAAATGAGTTGAACCCGTCTTATCTTTGGCATTGTCGTTTAGGCCATATAAATGAGAAGCGCATTTCGAAGCTCCATAAAGATGGACTCTTGGACTCATTTGATTATGAATCATATGAGATATGTGAGTCTTGTTTATTGGGAAAGATGACTAAAGCTCCATTCACCGGAAAAGGTGAAAGAGCTAACGATCTTTTGGGTCTTATACATAGCGATGTATGCGGACCCCTAAACACATTAGCTAGAGGTGGTTTTCAGTACTTCATCACATTTACTGATGATTTCAATAGATATGGATTTGTGTATCTTATGAAACATAAATCGGAATCCTTTGAAAAGTTCATGGAATTCAAAAATGAGGTACAAAACCAACTTGGTAAAAATATTAAAACTCTTCGATCAGATCGAGGTGGTGAATATTTGAGCCTAGAGTTTGATGATCATCTGAGAGAGTGTGGAATTTTATCTCAACTCACTCCACCTGGAACACCACAATGGAATGGTGTTTCTGAGAGGAGAAATTGAACCTTGTTGGACATGGTTCGGTCTATGATGAGTCATGCAAACCTTCCAAACTCTTTCTGGGTACATGCTCTATTAACAGCAGCTTTTACACTTAACCGGGTTCCATCCAAAACGGTAGAAAAGACACCATATGAGATATGGACTGGTAGACGACCCAGCATGTCTTTTATGAAGATTTGGGGTTGTGAAGCATATGTAAAACGTCAAGTTTCTAATAAGCTTGATCCCAAATCTGATAAATGATTCTTTGTGGGGTATCCCAAAGAAACCAAGGGATACTATTTCTATAATCCTTTCCAAGGCAAAGTGTTTGTCGCACGGACTGATGTATTCCTAGAAAAGGAGTTTATCTCCATAGGAACCAGTGGGAGGAAGATAGAACTTGAATAAATTCAAGAATCACAGAGTAGTGACCTACCATTGGTAGAACAGGAGCGACCTTCACAAAATGCTGTGGAGGAACAACCTGCTCCAGTAGCACAAGACCAACGTAGGTCTAACAGGATACGTCACTAGCCTGAGAGATATGGATTTCTCATGACTCCACAAGGTGATGTATTGCTCATGGATCAAGATGAGCCTGTGACTTACCAGGAGGCCATCACTGGCCCAGAATCTGAGAAGTGGCTTGAGGCCATGAAATCTGAGATGGATTCCATGTACACCAACTAGGTATGGACCTTGGTAGAGCCACCTGAAGGGGTAAAACCCATAGAGTGCAAGTGGGTTTTCAAAAAGAAAACTGACATGGATGGTAAAGTACATACCTTTAAGGCGCGATTGGCGGCTAAGGGTTTCAAGCAAATTCATGGTGTCGACTATGATGAGACCTTTTCGCCTGTTGCGATGCTTAAATCCGTCCGGATCTTACTTGCTATCGCTGCATACCATGATTATGAGATATGGCAGATGGATGTCAAAACTGCTTTCCTTAATGGAAAGCTTCTTGAGGATGTGTACATGACACAACCTGAAGGCTTTGACATTTCAGAGGATGCCGGAAAGGTAAGTAAATTGCAGCGATCAATCTATGGATTGAATCAAGCTTCCAGAAGTTGGAATCTTCGTTTTGATGATGCTGTAAGACAGTATGGATTCATCAAAAATGAAGATGAACCTTGTGTCTACAAGAAGGTTAGTGGGAGCATTGTTGTTTTTCTAGTGTTATATGTAGATGACATATTACTCATTGGAAATGACATCCCTACACTACAAAATGTAAAGACATGGTTAGGGAATTGCTTCTCTATTAAAGATTTGGGTGAAGCTACCTATGTATTGGGAATCAGGATCTATAGGGATAGATCGCTGAAATTGCTTGGCCTAAGTCAGAGTACATACATAGACAAAGTGTTGAGACGCTTTAACATGCATGAATTCAAGAAAGGACTCTTGCCTATGTCACATGGTATATGCCTATCAAAGGCACAATCTCTTTCCACTCAAGAAGAAAAGGATCGCATGAGTAAGATTCCATATGCATCCGCAATTGGATCTATCATGTATGCCATGTTATGTACTCGACCAGATGTATCGTATGCTTTAAGCATAACGAGCAGGTACCTGTCTGATCCCGGTGAAAGTCATCGTGCGCTATCAAGAACATCCTTAAGTACTTGAGAAGAACTAAGGATTCGTTCTTGGTATATGGAGGCGAGGAAGAGCTTGCTGTAATAGGTTACACCGATGCTAGCTTCTAGACCGATAAGGATTATTCCAGATCACAATCTGGTTATGTGTTATGGCTGAATGGCGGGGCGGTGAGCTGGAAGAGTTCAAAGCAGGAGACAGTCGCCGATTCTACTACAGAGGCTGAGTATATTGCCGCCTCCAATGCAGCAAAGGAGGCTGTTTGGATCAGGAAGTTCATTGCTGAGCTTGGTACAGTTCCTAGTATTGTGGACCCCATTGATCTCTATTGTGATAACAATGGGGCCATTGCACAAGCTAAGGAACCTAGATCTCATCAGCGATCCAAACATATACTTAGGCGCTTCCATCTCATTCGAGAGATTATCGATAAAGGAGATGTGAAAATATGCAGAGTACCAACACTTGATTACGTTGCTGACCCACTTACGAAACCTCTTGCTCAACGAAGCATGAAGGTCACACTAGATCGATGGGCATTAGATTTATGCCTGATTGGCTCTAGTGCTAGTGGGAGATTGTTGGTGTAAGCCCTAGAGGCCAGTGTATTTCTTAGACTTACATTTGTATCTTGCTATTATATATATATATATATATATATATATATATATATGAGGCATTCCAGTTTATTGTGTTACTTGTTTAAACATAATAAAGTCCTTAGAATAGAAATTTCAGTTTAATAGAATATCAAGTATATGACTTAATCGTGAGACACTATTGAACAATGAAATCCTATTCTTAAATATCCGTAGTCAAGTATTTTATTAATAAGGACAATAATAATACATTGAGACTATTATGTGTTCAGACTGATGACCATATCTCACGGGTCATGGATATGAGATATCGAGTCGCCACATAGGTACACATTAGAGTAATGATGTACTGGATCGACCCACCATCAGAACACTACATGGAGCGTTGTGTGAGTGTCATAAGTAGTTCTCATAGTGACAATGGTGTATGCAATCCTTCGACCTGAAATTGCTACAATCCCTACATGAGGAGTCGTGTGCTTTAATATCGTCAAACGTCATCTGTAATAGGATGATTATAAAGACGGTCATTGGGCATACCACGAGCCATGCAGAGGGATGTGAGTGACCTAGATGGAATTTGTCCCTCCTACATAACAGGAGTAATATCTGTGGGGCCCCTGATAGAGTGAGACTGTAAAATGCATGGCCGTGCTGAAATGAGTCAATATGAGATATTGACCTCATTTGTTGTTAAGTCTACTCGGGTATCAGGGAACATGATATTGAACCATACAAGGGTGACACATTCTATGTCTTGTGTTCAATATAGATATATGGACAAAGGGATAATAATGCACATGAATATTTGTCACAGAAGGTTTCGTCAAATCACTGACTTTCTCTCTACTTAGGTAGTAGTGATGTATTTCTAGATATCGCTCACTGTTTTTAATATTAAATGAGATTTAATATTACTACTAACGTTTTGGGAACCTATAGGGTCACACACATAAAAGCGGATTAAAAGAAGCATTAAAAGGAGAGTTGGACTTTTCTATTGGGCCTAGCGTATAGTACATGGGGCTTAGGTCAAACGCTGCTCACTAACTAAATTAAGGAGGTGCTACTATAAGTAGACCACTTAAGCTATTGTGCCTACACGGTTTTGTTTTACCCTAGCCGCACATAGAGAGTGATAGTGAGCAGCAGGTCTCGGTTTTCGAAGCTAGCACTGTGAGACAGATGCTTCAGGTTCGTGACATTGGACGTTCACGGAATCTGCTCGTGTGGATACCTTAGAGACATCGTTGGTGCGGTGTTCGTGATAGACGATTTTAATCAACTGTCATCGCTTCAAGAGGTAAATCTTCTAACCATGAATCGTGACCATTCGCAAGGATCCTTCGAAGGGAATTTTTTCCGCTGCGTTATTTATTTTTATTTTTTTATACGCAAATTCCCAACATCCTTCTCTTGCTAGAATTTGACTTGGAGAACTTGGTTGCGGACCACTTATCTAGACTTGAACCATTGGAACATGAGAAGGACAGCTTGCCTATAGATGATTCTTTCCCTGATGAGCGATTTCACATCGTCTCGGGAGAGAGTGCTCCATGGTATGCGGATTTTGTAAATTATTTTGTGTGTAGGATTCTACCACCGGAGTTCAATTATCAACAGAAAAAGAAGTTATTTTCCGATCTTGAGAATTACGTATGGGATGAGCCTTACATTTTCCGCAAGTGTGCGGATAGCATTTACAGAAGATGTATTCTACAGGTCGAGGTTCCAAGTATCTTAAGTTGTTGCCATTCTTCATCTTATGGAGGACATGCTAGTGGTAACCCGATTCCTGGAAATCTCTTTTAATTTGAAAATCTCCAGATTTGATTTGATTGCGTTTTAAATACTTGATTTTTTAGTTAATCTTATTTCAAAAACCAAATCTTTTCCAAATCTTTTTCTTATCTAGTTTAATTAATTTAATAATTAATTGTTATTTAAGATCACGGTCTCTGTGGGTTAAATCTTTTTATTACTTGACGACGAAGCCGTTCACTTGCGGATTCACGCTATCAGTCATCTGGTGGATAGACGAGAAGAACACATCTTTCCGACAAATTTTGCCTAAACACATAGTGAAACTATGTTCTATAAGGCCGTTGTTCCTAGGAGATCGAGATAACACTTTAATGCGGGTGCGAATTCCATAGTGACGATCTATTGATGCCAAGGGATGTCGGGGTATGAAATACTCACAAGGGCTCAATTGGAAGCTCCTTTTGTGACGTGGTGATCTTGCAATGCGCCGACATACTCAACTAGACGCTACGTGTTTTCTGGTAGTGTAGGATGTTCCCAAAAAAGCCAATGTGCACGACGATGACTATGGACGCATTCTATTGCCCAAGGCTGGCGTAGTCCGGAACAATCCTCCGAACCACTCTCTCTGACTGTTTGTAGAACCATGGTATAGGGATCAGAGGTCATTCCTTGAGTCTTATATGTTTATATCTAGGAATGTATGATCCTGTGGTCATGTTTCTGTGAAACATTAATTCGATGGTAAGAATGATGTTATTATGAGGTGAATGATGATATATTTGATCTTTTATATTTAAGTGTACTTGAGAGTCGCGCTATTGCATATATGCCTTATGTGTAAGATGAATGGGAAGCTCACCTCATTTTGTGTTTTCTGGTTGTGTTCCTTTATGATCGGTGAAGATGACGACAACACTGTTTTACCATCACACTCAGCTGGAGTTTGATTGGGCTTGGACGCATGGACACCAGTAGAATGGTGTTAAGTCTCTAAAATGTCCGATGTGCATTTCCCTAAGTTTTGATGAAACTAAACATTGGTTAATGATTTAATTAACCTTCATATTGGTTGCTAACCTATCTATCGAGTGTGCAGATTAAGAAATAGAATCATCCGTCCAACACTGTAGTGATTGAAGCTCATGTCCATCGCAAATGTTTGTAGCGCACGACCAAAACGCAAGAGAAATAAACCCGCGTCCACTAAAAGTATCAGAAGGCCGCGTCCAATAAAAGTATCAGAAAAGCCCGTCCAGTGACGTATCAGAATTATTCGTCCAATGACGTGGCACTTGGAGCGCGTCCATCAAAGTATCAAAAAAGCCCATCTAGTGAGGTATCAGAATTATCCGTCCAATGATGTGGCACTTGGAGATCGTCCATTAAAGTATCAGAATAGCGCGTCAACTAAGGTATCAGAATGGCTCGTCCAATGACGTGGCAAAAGACTCTCGTCCACTAGAGTAACTGAGACTCTCATCCACTAGAGTAACTGAGACTCTCGTCCACTAGAGTAACTGAGACTCTCGTCCACTAGAGTAACTGAGACTCTCGTCCACTAGAGTAACTGAGACTCTCGTCTACTAGAGTAACTGAGACTCTCGTCCAGTAAAGTAACAGAGGCTCTCGTCCACTAAAGTAACAAAGGCTCTCGTCCACTAAAGGTGACAAAAGCTCTCGTCCACTAAAGGTGACAGAAGCGCTCGTCCACTAATCTTTGGATTTGCTGAGTCCTTAATATAGAGCTCATCTACTAGCCCGAATGAAAACTCAAATGACTAGATAGACTTGATTACTTTCAAGATGGAAGCACTTATCTTATGAACGCAAATTCTCTAAGGATTATCATAATCTTAGTTCAAGAATCAGAAAGAGACTTGAAGCCTTCTCTCCTACTCAGTTTCACGATTATCAAGAAATGTCAGAAGACTACTCTCTCAAGCAACCTTGGATAATCTAAAAGAATGCTTCCAACATGCTTTATTCCACAAAAAGGGGAGTGTACTCAGCAAAGTACAAAAATCTCTCCGCCCAACTCTGACATGGCTGTATCTCGATGCATAAAACCATGATCCTACATGTTAGAGTACAACCAACGTTCCTATTGAATTAATGGCTGCTCAGAACGACTCTATTGCATTAATGGGTGCTCAGAACGACTCTATTGCATTTAATGAAATTCTGGTTGAAGCCAACATCTGAGAGAATGTCTCTAACGGATCCTAAATGCTTGAAGACTATAAATACAGAAGTCATTGAAGATGAAGAAAAAGAGAATACACACTGCATTAAAACTCCATTACTCTGCTCATTAATTCTTTTATTCTTTCATTCTATATTCTTCAAACATTTGAAGTTATTACGCAGACTTTCCTAGACTTCACATTTAAACCACTCTCCTAGTGTTAGTGAAAGATCTGCTTGTGAGAAGTTGTATTTTTACAAACCCAATCTCTCAAACAAACCTAAGTGAGCCTGAAGAGGCTAGGTGTGAAAACAATACTTGTCTTGAGCCTGAAGATGCTAGGTGTGAAAACAATACTTGTCCTGAGCCTGAAGAGGCTAGGTGTGCAAATAACACTTGAGTCTGTAACCTTATCAGCTATAGTGGATAAATCTTGGTGCTGCCAAGGACTGGACATAGCTCTTTGATTTGAAGAGTGAACCAGGATAAATCACCGTGTCAATCTCTCTTCCCTTAAACTCTTTAATTGCTTTAGTTTTCTTGCGTCTATCAAGTGGTGTGTTTGCAATAGTCACCCGTCCATCCTGTATTCTTCCACTTGTCCAAAGCTAGCTTTCTGTTTGCGAAAAGATTTCAGCTTTGGTTAAATTCTGATAAATACAATTCAACCCCCCCCCCCCCTTCTCGTGTTTATAATTGTCTATTTCAGTTGGTATCAGAGCTCAGCCTCTGGGTTGAGCATCTAACAGTGTAGAGGTAAAAGGTCCTGAAGAATAGACATAACGGCTGGAGCTAGTTCAAGTGGAAGTCATCAGACTGGAGGAGCTTCCCTAACCAGACCTCCTTACTTCAATGGAGAAAACTACAACTACTGGAAGGATAGATTTCAATGGTTCATTCTATCCACAAACTCTGATCTTTGGGATGTCATCACAGATGGTCCATTCATTCCCAAGAATGATGATAACACTGACAAACCAAAATCTCAGTGGACTGCTGCAGAAAAGTCGAAATAGGAGATGAACCACAAAGCCAGATACAACATCATTTGTGATCTTAGTCCGGAGGAGTTTGAGAAGGTATGTGTCTGTGACTCTGCAAAAGAAATATGGGACACCTTAGCAGTCACACATGAAGGAACAACAAAAGTCAAAGAGTCAAAGATTGCCATACTTGTTAGAAAGTATGAACTGTTCATCATGGAGGAAGGAGAATCTGTTGCTCAGATGATACACTAGTGCAGAAAAGGGATTCCACATCGTTTACCAACCGATGTTTATAATATTTTATATAGCGGTTACCTTTTAACCGATGTGGAAAATTAATTTGTCAATTGGTATCCTATTGGGAAATTTCACTTTACACATCGGTTTTATATAAAACCGATGTGTAAAGTGAAATTTCCACATCGGTTTTAATAAAACCGATGTGTAAAGTCTCATTTTTTTTCCTATTATTTACATTTCTATCATTCCTTTCCCCCTGTTTCAGTAAAGCAGATCAATATATACCAGAATAACATACTGTAAATATTCTCAACACAACTAATATATATTGAATTTATTACGAACAATACATATATATATATATATATATATATATGTTCAATTACATTCAGAGACAACAAAAATAATTAGAAACCAAAAAGCTACATGATATATTATAGATTTCATATCAAAATACAAATGATTAGTCAAAAGTATACTATAGCTAGTACATGATAACTTTTTAAACTAACTACATATATACAAACTATGGTTGGTAGACTTCAAGAAAGAAAGTTGCCCAACGCCTCTTTATGTTGTTGATGTCGGAATCAGATAATGGAGTTGGATTGTTGAATATCTGCAAGTTTAATTGGACAAAAGATTATATCTTTTAAGTAATAAACTAACATAAAACATATAACGAATCTATACTATTACTTCTAATTGTGTCAATTAACATTTACCTCGTGCCATCTTTCAGTGATCCTGGAGGAGATAATTTCCAACATCCACTGCATCACATAGTAGCCACATTCCCATGATCCACGTTGTATACGTGACTCACGTACAAATGAAACCCAATTAGAATATGAGGAATTAAATAAAATAGAAATCAATTATTGTACCAACTGCATTTGATGCATTTGAACTAATAAATATCTTATGCTGGGAATAATCCATCTGATACCCCGAGTACGCCTTTCACCATGCAACATGTGGGTTGCATTAATAGACCTATCATGACAAAAACATTAATTAAAGTATATCTAACAGATTTCAGATAATTAAAACAACTGCATTACTGATTATAAAGTATTTTAATGCTTACGTTTCGATGATCGTCTTCGATTGATTCATGCTTATTTCCCAATGAGCAGAAGAAGACCACGACGTTCATTCTTGGGTACAAGAGCAACAGTTGCCAATGCAGGCTGTATTTGCGGAACAGTTAGTGACTAAGTCATATATAGTTATACTTAAATAACCGGTACTTACTTATTGAGATAAGGCGCAAGATAGAATTGATGATCGTCTCGGGCAAGTATATCACGTATGGTAGTGACTGAAATCATCATACTTAACATAATGTATTTGCGCTTCATGCACAACCAAGGAGACAGGTTGTAAATTACAAAGAGAACAGGCCATGAACTATGAATACTACTTAAGTTTCCATATGGATTCATTCCATCGGTAGCAAGTCCAAGCCTGACGTTTCTGGGCTCATTGCCGAAATCTGGAAACAAACTATCAATTCTCTTCCATTGCAAAGAATCGGCCGGATGGCGAAGCTGTCCATCACACTTCCTCTCATCTGCATGCCATCTAATGTTCTTTGCGTCATTTACATTAGCAAACAATCGCTTGAACCGCGGAATCACGGGAAGATACCATAACACCTTCGCATGAGGACCTTTGGTGACCACATCACAACTAGAATCACCATCCTTCGCTTTGTAGCATGATACCCCACACCTGGGGCACTCGTGCATCTCTTCAAACTCTTTCCTGTACAATATGCAATCATTGGGGCCAGCGTGTATTTTCTTATACTCCATACCCATCAGACACAATATCTTCTTCGCCTCATAGTTTCGAGATGGCAATGTGTTGCCTTCTGGAAGCATTTCTTTCAACAACTCAAGCAATTCAGTAAAGCTTTTATCGCTCCACCCATTTCTCGCCTTCACATTGAACAATCTTAACACCGCTGACAACCGTGTGAAATTAGTGCACCCCGGATACAAAGCCACTTGCGCATCACTGCACAAAGTATCATACACATGTGCCCGCCGAAAAGACTCTTGCCCAACATCACGGATCATGTCCTCTAGTCCATCGTCCATTTCCACGTCATCAACTTCCTCTCTATCCGACACCCTCGGCCTGTCTAACGATTCACCATGACATATCCATGTTGTATAACTCTTGCAAATCCCCTCACAAATAAGACGATCACGTATCTCCTCAGCTTCTAATCATCTCTCATTCAAACAGTTAACACAAGGACAATAAAACCTTCCGTTACTACTATCAGGAGCATTTGTTTTTGCAAACTGTAGAAAATCTTCCCCTCCATTCTCATACTCATCACTTGTCCGTCTAGCATTCATCCAACCGCGATCCATGACTAAATCAATACCTTCGTACTTAGTCCAACATATTCATCAACCACTTCTTATGACAGGGTATGGCCCTATCCCATTCGAGAAGAAACTTTTTCAACATTCGGTTAACAGTTAGTCCTTAACTCTCATGCTCATACTCGACAAAATTTTGGCAGCATTTCCCTGCGGTCTCCGACGTACACTACTTGAACGCGATGACATCCACCACGATAAAGTATGCACCCGGAGAACGAAAGGAAATGTATCAATCCGAACTTTCATCAAGTATATAACATTAGAATCAATGAATAACTATTTTAACTGAATTAAGAAAAAGTTTTTTCCCAAACTGTCCAACTTTGGACAATTCAAGATCCAACACAATGAGCGGTACATTAAGCACATACACGTACGCTCATTAGTATTGCATCTCAAACTGGAAACTAAGGCTTTACTAATTATTGTGGGCATATTCTCGAATCAAATAAATTTTCAAGAAAATACATTAAAACTCCAATGAAAGCTTTTCAGCCAAAACGTACCTTGAGAGACACGTCTAGTTGTTATTGTGCAAAGACAGCAGAGAAGTGAAGAAACCAGAGGCAGTAGCACTATGCAACAGAGTCAAAGACACTCCTCAAATCAAATCCATGATCCAGGAAAATAACACCTGTCAATTTCTTGTTACGCAAATAGAGTAAGAAAGTTGGTCAGCGACAATGATTGGTAGAAATGCTAAATGTTAGAAATGCTTAAAAATGAGTCATATAGGATATGTATGAAGAACTCCGTCAGTAATTCAGTATATAGGTCAATGGCCAAAAAGATCTAACTACTAGAAATTTTATTTAGACGCAGGCATTAGATATTTTTTACACTTGACAAGAAGATGCATCTTGACAAGAAGTTACTCTGAAGTGATTCACATAAATAATACACAAAATCAAACAAATCCTATTTACATGAAGAAGGCACTTATTGGTACCACACAAGTTGTATATCCGCCACAAAGAAATGTGCTTTTTAGAAAGAAGTTTGACAAAGAACATGTAAAGCTCGTGAAGTATTCAAATCAATGGCACACTCACATTTCAAATGTCATTTTGAAAAGAGACACAATCTGCAATTACTGGAACAAAGAAATATAATATGTTCTGAGAACAACTCAAATGCATCACAAAACAGGAAATGCCACAAGAAAATTTAGAAGCACATAAGCTATGAGGGGGCATGTGAATGCAAATGGGATGGTAGATGATAGAGACTTGCACTTTTAAGTTTAAAGTAAAAATCGACAAAGGTGAAGGCCATGATCTTGCCTTGACTTTCCCCTTGTTTCCCATTTTCCTCACGGTCATTTTTACCTTTGAATATTTCTTTAAAATAACAATGTCACATATTTTGTTTCACTTCAACCTAATGCACACTAACTCCTTAAGGACCTTTTCTGCACCAAGGTTGATAAATTGCATTCCCCACATCCCAAACAAATCAAGCTTGAATTAGTACAATAGCATAAGTCCTAAACATTCAAAACCCTTCCAACCCTTTTTTGTCATTCAAACCAGATTTAAGGACAACTAATTTTAACCTTTTAACAATTTTAATCATCTTGAATACTACCTCTTTCAAAACAGTAAAACAGTCCACTAGTCAAATGTGCTAGTCCATCAATATCGATATAACTTCCAAAATCGATTGGTGTTACCCAGGCCCATGACAGAACAACAACAAAAAATCAACGACAAATTTTAGAGTGACTTAGGAGCAATGACTCTAACCAAAGACAAGAAAACCAAAGCGGATAGATATGCCCAGCAAAGCGAGAACATCAAAGACAACATCAACAACAAATTATATTGAATTAGGAGCATTTACTCCATCCAAAGACAAGATAAAACAATGAAGAAATCGAGTGCAAAGTTTAGAAATTTTTCAGTGCAAATAATAAATTATAATTACAATAACAATACCCAAACCACTGGTAACACCAATGGCCATCATCACCACTACCACCCAAGAAACCCAAACCCACATAGGAACAAGACCAGCGGCACCCCCACAAGAATAGAACACCATTCTATAGTTGTTATAGAAATAAGGACCAAAAAAAGCCTCTAATGGCAACCCTACCGCGATTGAACAATGAGAAGCAAGGAGAAAAAAACATCCCAGCGGAGGCAGCGGTAGGGTTGGAGACAAGGGATGAGTAACCGGTTTTATGAGTAATGTGAAGTTCACGCGGAGGGAGAAGCATAAGCAGAAGCGGAGGCAGAAGTGGAGACAGGCCGGCGAGCTGGGAGGCCGCGCGTTAGCGAGAGGAGATGAACTTGAGCTGGGATTGCGTGAAGGAAGAAGCCGCGCGTTAGCGAGAGGGAGGGAGTGTTTTTCGTTTTAGGGTTAAATCGAAGAATGGGAGAGGCGCAAAACGAGAAGGAGGGAATGACAAAAATTAGGAATATTACACATCGGTTATATGAAAAACCGACGTGGTTAACCATATTTTACACATCGGCTATGGTAAAACCGATGTGGAAAAAGTAAACTTTTAAATTCTATTTTTTTTTTAATAATTTTATACATCGGTTACTAAAACCGATGTGTAAAAGTAAAATTTTAAATTCTGATTTTTTTTATAATTTTATACATCGGTTAGATAGAAACCGATGTGGTTAATCACTATTTTACACATCGGTTCGTAAAGAACCGATGTTAAATGTTAAAAATTCTGACTTTAAATTTTTTTTATTTTAATTTTAAACATCGGTTAGAAATAACCGATGTGGAAATGTTTTACACATCGGTTAATCTCTAAACCGATGTGTAATACTTTGATTTTAATTTCAAAAATGTCACCGCCTCGTTTTACACATCGGTTTTCAAGAAACCGATGTGTAAACTCCGATGTGGAATCCCTTTTCTGCACTAGTGATAGGAAGATTTCAAACTATCATCAACAGTTTAAAATCTCTTGGCAAAGTCTATACCAATGCTGAGAAGGTTGGTAAGATTCTGAGAAGTCTACCTAAACAGTGGAGACCTTTGGTCACTGCTATCTCCCAAGCCAAGGATCTCACTACCTTGACTATGGATGAACTTCTTGGAACACTCACTGCTCATGAAGCTGCACCAAAGAAGGGCAAGTCAATTGCTCTGAAAGCTGATCAAAAGTGAGCAAAACGTTCCAAGGCTCTAAAGGTAGATGAGTCATCCAGTGATGCTGACCTATCAGAACTCGAGGATTCTGAGAGTGATGAAGAATTGTCTCTCATGACCAGGAAGATAAAGCTTCTCCTACAGAAAAAGAAATTCAAGAAGGATAGGCCATTCAGAAGGTTCAACAAGGACAATAACTTCAAATAATCCACCTCAACGACAAAAAGTCCAATTGTTTGCTATGAGTGCAAGAAGCCCGTAGCACTTCAAGGCTGAATGTCCTCAACTCAATAAGGCCCCTTTTAAGAAATTCTTTAAGAAGAAGAAGAAAGGAATGATGGCTACTTGGGAGGATCTCGGAGTAAACATCTTACGAAGAAGAAACAGAGGAAGAAGCCAATCTCTGTTTGATGGCCAACACTGACTCAGACTCTGACGATGAGGTACATCCTGACTATGAGGAATTACTTGATGCCTATGAGGAGTTGATGGAGGAATCCAACTGCTTATCTAAAGCCTTCAAATCCCTCAAGAGAGAGTATGTAAAGCTCACCAGTGAGCATAAACAGAAATCTCAAGAGTGCGAGAAGCTGGCTAAAGAAAACAGTGAGCTGAAGACTGAAAAGTCTAATGAAGCTAAGATCTCAAGTGAAACATCACCATCTGAAGAAGTTGAAAAACTTCAACAGAAAGTGGAAGAGCTCACTTCTGAACTTGCCAAATTTTTTAATGGTAGAGACAATCTGACTTAGCTACTTGGTAGTCAGAAGCACTCTCTTAACAAAGAAGGTATTGGATATGTCCATCAGACACATCATAAAGTATCAACTAAAGCTTCTAAAGTATCTGTTAAGTCAACTGTAACCAAATCAACACCTTTTTGTAACTTCTGTGGAAAAACTGGACATGTTATGTCTAATTGTATCCATAAGAAGAGAAGGAAGTCCTCACAGACTCCTAGAACTAACAGAAAAGGACCCAGAAAAATATGGGTACCTAAATATCAAATAATCTTTATTGCAGATGTCCTCAACAATACAAAGAAAACACCACTGTTGGTACCTAGACAGTGGCTGCTCGTGACACATGACAGGAGAAAGGTCTATGTTCCTAGACCTCCAACTTAAGAAAGGAGGACATATTGCCTTCGGAGGGAATCAGAAAGGGAAGGTTATAGGAATTGGTACTATTGGTGGTAAACCCCCTCTTCCCTCTATATCTAATGTTCTCTTGGTTAAAGGATTAAGACACAACCTGCTTAGCATAAGTCAATTATGTGAGAGTGGTTTTGATGTTTCCTTTACCAAGGATGTATGCATAGTTAAAGACCGTAGTGGAAAAACCTTATTTTCAGCTAAAAGGCAACAAAATTTTTATAAGATTGAACTGTATGATCTCTCAGATCAAAGTGTAACCTATCTGATGTCTAAAGAGGATGAGAGATGACTATGACATAAGAAACTAGGACATGCTAGTATGAAACTAATTTCTGAATTAAAAAGGAAAAATCTCGTGAGAGGATTGCTTGATATTAGCTTTAAGAAAGATGTCTTGTGTGATGCATGTCAGAGAGGTAAACAGATAAAATCAAGTTTCAAATCTAAAAACCAAGTATCAACCTCTAGACCTCTTCAGCTGTTACACATGGATCTGTTTGGACCAGTTAGTGTTGCCAGCCTGGCTGGTAGAAAATATGGATTTGTCATAGATGATGACTATTCTAGATACACGTGGGTACTCTTCCTAACACACAAGGATGAGTCTTTTAAGGCTTTCTCAGTATTCTGCAAAAGAGTACAAAATGAGCAGGGTTTCTGTATTTCTACCCTTAGAAGTGATCATGGGGGAGAATTTGAAAATGAGAAGTTTAGACAGTTATGTGAGGAGAATGGAATCTCTCACAATTTCTCTACACCTAGAACTCCACAGCAAAATGGAGTGGTTGAGAGAAAGAACAGTTCTCTGCAAGAGATGGCTAGATCTATGCTCAATGAAAATAATCTCCCTAAGTACTTCTGGGAAGAAGCTGTAAATACTGGTTGCTATGTACAAAACAGAATACTTGTTAGGCCTTTTCTAAAAGGGACTCCTTATGAATTGTGGAAAGGAAAAAGCCCCAACATATCTTATTTTCATGCTTTTGGGTGTGAATGTTTTATTCTAAATACCAGAGATAATCTTGGAAAGTTTGATTCTAAGGTAGATAAAGGTATTTCCGTAGGTTATTCTTAAAAGTCCAAGGCTTTTAGAGTTTACAATTCAAGAACTTGTATTATTGAAGAATCTGTTCATGTTAAATTCAATGATGGATTAAAGACTGATAAAGAACTATAAGATCTAGAAGATGATCTTGCAGGTCTTGATATAAACAAACCAGAAAGTCAACAACCCGATCTAACCAAAACAGAACTTGTGCCTGAGGCTGAAAGACAAGTGGCACAAATGAGTCAGTAGACAAGTCAAAATCTTCATGATGATCTCAAAAGGGATTGGAAGTTCAACACTCATCATCCTAAGGATCTTATTATTGGAAATCCTTCTGAAGGAGTAAGAACCAGATCCACATTAAGAGAATCAAGCAATGTGGCCTTTAATTTAGATTTGGAGCCTAAACACATTGAAGAAGCTCTTGAGGATGAAAGCCGGATTCTTGCTATGCAAGAAGAACTTAACCAGTTCACCAGAAATGATGTCTGGACTCTTGTCTCTAAGCCTAAAAACAAGTCGGTTATTTGAACAAGATGGGTCTTCAGAAACAAATTGGATGAAGATGGTAAAGTTGTCATAAATAAGGCAAGGTTAGTAGCCCAAGGCTATAACCAACAAGAAGGTATTGATTATACTGAAACCTTTGCACTGTAGCTAGGAATAGAAGCCATACGCATTTTAATGTCATATCTTTTTGGCACCAAATTACCCTGTTTCAAAAGGATGTAAAAAGTGCGTTTCTAAATGGTATAATTGAAGAATAAATGTATGTTAAAAAACCCTCTGGTTTTGAGGATATTGATAAACCAGATCACATTTTCAAACTTAAAAAGGCATTATATGGTTTGAAACAAGCACCTGGAGCATGGTATGATAGACTCAGTTCTTTTCTCATGCATAATGGTTTTACTAGAGGACAAGTAGACACTACTCTGTTCAAAAAATACTCTAAAGAGAACTTTATTATAGTTCAAATATATGTTGATGATATTATTTTTGGAGCACCTAATGAAAAGCTGTGCAAGGAATTTTCAAGTCTAATGCAAGCTGAATTTGAGATGAGCATGATGGGAGAATTGAAGTTCTTCCTTGGATTACAAATCAAGCAAACAAGTGATGGAATTAACATTCATCAACAAAAATATACCAAGGAGATACTCAAGAAATACAAAATGGAAAATGCAAAGCTCATGAAAACCCCTATGCAACCCAATGAAAAACTAAGCAAAGATGATGAAGGTAAAAAGGTAGATCAAACTGTCTACAGAGGTATGATTGGCTCTCTACTGTACTTAACTTCAAATAGACCTGACATTCAATTTAGTGTCTATATGTGTGCTAGATTCCAATCTGATCCTTGAGAATCTCATCTTAAGGCTGTAAAAAGAATATTTAGATATTTTCTTGGAACTACTAATCTTGGTTTGCTATATTTAAGATCAAAAGAATACAGATTAGTGGGATATTGTGATGCTGACTTTGCTGGAGACAGAATAGAAAGAAAAAGCACCAGTGGAGGATGTCACTTCATTGGAGCAAGTTTAGTCTCATGGTCAAGCAAGAGGCAGACAACCATTGCCTTGTCTCTCTGGCAGGCAGAATACATCTCTGCTGCTAGTTGCTGCTCTCAACTCTTATGGGTAAAACATCAACTTGAGGATTACTCTATTTATGAACATAACATATCTGTATGGTGTGATAATTCCAGTGCTATATGCTTAACTAAAAATCCAATTCAGCATTCTAAGGCTATGCATATTGAAATCAAACATCATTTCATTAGGGATTATGTTCAAAAGGCATCTTTGATATTAAGTTTGTTAAAACCGAAAATCAATGGGCTGATATTTTCACTAAACCCCTCATGCAGAATAAAAGGTTTTTATTTATTAGAGATAATCTAAACATGCATTGCATTGTTGAATGACATGTATGAATGTTAACGAGTCTATGCTAAATCTGTCATTACTCATATATACATGTTCTTTCAACTAAGCATTAGCTCAGGGAGAGTAATGATACAATAATTTAAGTGGAATATGTCTAATATGCTTGCTGCATTACTATGATTTTCTTAACATGTTATCTTGCCTTTAACATATCTCATAAATAAAACTTGATAACCTTTTTTTGATGTTGACAAAAGGGGAGAATGGGAGAAATGAAAATGGGAGAATAGGAGAAATAGAATGGGAGAACGAATATGATATGACCTGTTCACTTAAGAAAATTTCAACCTGTCTATATATGCTATTTTCTTTGTTGATATTTTCTGAGGTTCATTAAATCATCTCAATGTTTGTCATCAACAAAAAGGGGGAGATTGTTAAGTCTCTAAAATGTCTGATGTGCATTTCCCTAAGTTTTGATGAAACTAAACATTCGTTAATGATTTAATTAACCTTCATGTTGGTTGCTAACCTATCTATCAGTGTGCATATTAAAAAATAGAATCATCCAGTCCAACACTGTAGTGATTGAAGCTCACGTCCATAAGTATCGGAAAGGCGCATCCACTAAAAGTATCGGAAAAGCCCGATCCGGTGAGGTATCGGAATTATTCGTCCAATGACGTGGCACTTGGAGCGCGTCCCATCAAAGTATCAAAAAAAGCCCGTCCGGTGAGGTATCGAGTTTATCCGTCCAATGACATGGCACTTGGAGCTCGTCCATTAAAGTATCAGAATAGCGCGTCCACTAAGGTATCAGAATGGCTCGTCCAATGATGTGGCAAAAGACTCTCGTCCACTAGAGTAACTGAGACTCTCGTCCACTAGAGTAACTGAGACTCTCGTCTACTAGAGTAACTGAGACTCTCGTCCAGTAAAGTAACAGAGGCTCTCGTCCACTAAAGTAACAAAGGCTCTCGTCCACTAAAGGTGACAAAAGCTCTCGTCCACTAGAGTAACAAAAGTGCTCGTCCACTAAAGGTGACAGAAGCGCTCGTCCACTAATCTTTGGATTTGCTGAGTCCTTAATATAGAGCTCATCTACTAGCCCGAATGAAAACTCAAATGACTAGATAGACTTGATTATTTTCAAGATGGAAGCACTTATCTTATGAACGCAAATTCTCTAAGGATTATCATAATCTTAGTTCAAGAATCAGAAAGAGACTTGAAGCCTTCTCTCCTACTCAGTTTCACGATTATCAAGAAATGTCAGAAGACTACTCTCTCAAGCAACCTTGGATAATCTAAAAGAATGCTTCCAACATGCTTTATTCCACAAAAAGGGGAGTGTACTCAGCAAAGTACAAAAATCTCTCTGCCCAACTCTGACATGGTTGTATCTCGATGCATAAAACCATGATCCTACATGTACAACCAACGTTCCTATTGCATTAATGGTTGCTCAGAACGACTCTATTGCATTAATGGGTGCTCAGAACGACTCTATTGCATTTAATGAAGTTCTGCTTGAAGCCAACATCTGAGAGAATGTCTCTAACGGATCCTAAATGCTTGAAGACTATAAATACAGAAGTCATTGAAGATGAAGAAAAAGAGAATACACACTGCATTAAAACTCCATTACTCTGCTCATTAATTCTTTTATTCTTTCATTCTGTATTCTTCAAACATTTGAAGTTATTACGCAGACTTTCCTAGACTTCACATTTAAACCACTCTCTGAGTGTTAGTGAAAGATCTGCTTGTGAGAAGTTGTATTTTTACAAACCCAATCTCTCAAACAAACCTAAGTGAGCCTGAAGAGGCTAGGTGTGAAAACAATACTTGTCTTGAGCCTGAAGAGGCTAGGTGTGCAAATAATACTTGAGTCTGTAACCTTATCAGCTATAGTGGATAAATCTTGGTGCTGCCAAGGACTGGACGTAGCTCTTTGATTTGAAGAGTGAACCAGGATAAATCACCGTGTCAATCTCTCTTCCCTTAAACTCTTTAATTGCTTTAGTTTCCTTGCGTCTATCAAGTGGTGTGTTTGCAATAGTCACCCGTCCATCCTGTATTCTTCCACTCATCCAAAGCTAGCTTTCTGTTTGCGAAAAGATTTCAGCTTTGCTTAAATTCTGATAAACACAATTCAACCCCCCTTTTCATGTTTATAGTTGTCTATTTCAAATGGGTTTTGAGTAGTAGACGTGAGAAGTATACTCACGGCATGACGATGTATCATCCGAAACTATTATAGTTTTAGGATTGACATTCTGTCATTGTTTTGTTTTTGGACAGCATGATAAGTCTTGTGTCTATGTCATTATTATTATTATAAACATATTTCCAGATTGTTGTTATTTTACTGGCGTTGGTATTTCCGCCATTATCTGGATATGTATACTTATGACTATGTATGTCTATGACTTTTGGGTACTTGCGTATGGTTTAATATATATATATACATGTATGAGTTGATGATGTACGACGAAACTATTTATTGAACTATTTGCGAAAAGAAAAAAAATAATACCCGTATTTTGCGCTAAGAAATAATTATTTTCCGCTTTACTCGGTCTTATAAAATAGAAATGTCACCGATAACGTAGCACCCGAGAAGGGTGTTATAATGGGTGACTCGTCGTTTGAGGCATTACATGTTGTGTTATACTACCTGGTTGGTGTCCAAAATGGATCCAATCAAGTATATCTTTGATAAGCCTGCTCTGAATGGAAGAATTGCTCATTGTCAAGTCCTGTTATCAGAATACGACATAGTCTATGTCACCCAAAAAGCAGTAAAAGGTAGCGCTCTTGCAGAATATCTAGCCAATCAGCCAGTAGAAGATTATGGGTCGATGCAATGTGATTTCCCAAATGAAGATATAATGGCTTTGTTTGATCGTGAGCAATCACCAGGAAAAGAAAAGTGGATTTTTTTATTTGATGGAGCTTCTAATGCATTGGGACACGGAATCGGGGCAATCTTAATCTCACCAGAAAATGATTATTTCCCTGTCACTGCGAGGCTCTGCTTCGATTGTACAAACAATATAGCCGAATACGAAGCTTGTGCACTAAGGATCCTGGCAGCAATAGAATCAAAAGTAAGGATATTGGAGGTATATGGAGACTCTGCATTAGTCATCCACCAGCTAAAAGAGGAACGGGAAACCCGAGATGCCAATTTAATCCCGTATCATGATTACATCAAAGGTTTGATTGAGCAGTTTGACAAAGTCACATTTCATCATATTCCTCGAGAGGATAACCGATTAGCCGGTGTGTTGTCTACCTTGTCCTCAATGTTTAAAGTGAGTGATGAAATAAATCTGCCACTCATAAAAATGGAAAGTCGTGATCATCCTGCATATTTTCAAGTGGTAGAGGAAGAGCCTAATCAAGAGTCGTGGTACCATGACATCAAACGTTTCTTGAAAAGAAGGGAATACCCCCCAGGTGCTTCAAAAAATGACAAAAGAACCCTTATAAGACTTGCAATGGGTTTCTATTTAGATAAGGGTATTCTCTACAAAAGGAATCATGACATGGTACTGTTAAGATTCGTTGATGCAAAAGAGGCTAAATAGATAATTGAGGATGTACATGAAGGATCGTTTGGGACTCACGTGAATGGTCACGCAATGGCAAGAAAAATCTTGAGGATGGGCCATTAGTGGTTGACAATGGAGGCCGATTGCTTTAATTATGCGAGAGGTGCCATCGGTGCACATATATGCGATAAGGTTCAATGCGCCGTCGACTCCCTAAATGTCATGTCGGCACCTAGTGCGTTCTCAATGTGGGGAATGGATGTTATTGGACCAACCGAACCGAAATCCTCAAATGGGCATCACTTCATTCTTATTGCCATTGATTATTTCACAAAGTGGGTTGAAGGCGCATCATATGCCAATGTGACCAGGGAATGTCGTGATCAAGTTTTTCAAAAGAGAGTTAATTTGTCATTATGGGTTGTCGAGTGAAATTATCACTAATAATAATGACCAACTTGAACAACAAGATGATTAAGGAGATGTGTGAAAGCTTTAAGATAAAGCATCACAATTCCTCCCCATCTGCCTAATGATGAGCAGGGGCGATGAGGCAAGCCAATAAGAATATCAAGAATATTGTTCAAAAGATGATTGTAATATATAAGGATTGTACGAGATGTTACCTTTCGCTTTGCACGGCTATCGGGGCTCGAGCAGGGACAACTCCGTATTCTTTATTTATGGGATGGAGGCGAGTATTGAGGTAGAGATCCCTCATTAAGGTACTGAGAGAAGCAAAATTGGAAGATGAGTGGGTTCGGGATCGACTCGACCAATTGAACCTCATTGAAGGGAAGAGATTGGCGGCCTTTGTGTTATGGTCAATTGTACCGGGAGAAGGTTGATAAGAGCTTATGAGAAGAAGGTACGCCCACGACAGTTTTAGGAGGGTGACCTAGTGCTTAAAAAAGATTCTACCAATCCAAAAGGATCAGAAAGAAGTGGACTCGAACTACGGAGGACCTTACGATGTGAAAAAGGTCTTTTCGGGAGGAGCTTTAATTCTCACCAAGATGGATGGGAAGATATACCACTCCTGTAAACTCGATTGCGATAAAAGAGAGAGAGAGAGAAAGAGAGAGGAAAAGAAAAGAATGAAAAAGAAAAGAAAGGTTCGCTAGATTGAAAATCTAAAAAAGACGGTCTAGGCAAAAGTTAGAGCAACCCGCTAGGTCAAAAAACCTGAAAGGCGGTCTAGGCAAAAGTTAGGGTTAAAAAAAAACATAACAAAGGAAGTGTCGTCAGTGATAAATTGGGGCAATGAGTGTCCAAGATGCATGAAGACTAGGGAAAACAACATTCTCTCAAGCCAATTGATGAGCAGGCAAGATTGTATGAGGGATACTAACATTAGTCATTGAGAGAGATGTCACTTGAAGAGATGCGATTCTACTCCGCAACGTTTTGCAATTCCATATTCCATTGCAATATCTGCCTTGTAGACCTTTTCGATCCTAATATAATGACATTGACTCCCAATTTTGTTGTTTATCCTTGTCCTCTATTTTACTTTTTGTCAATTGGGTGCATTCATCATGATAAGTCTATACTTGAAATGTGAAACAAGTATTTTTTTTTAAAGCGATTAGAATTCCTTGGAAAGCCTCAAAAGGTCATGGGGAGCACGGGGTTCCCCGATGAAGGGCATTGAAGAAAGGAAGGAATATTAAGAATCAACCATCGAATAATTATAATAAGGGACGTCTACCATCGAGAAAACAAAAGTGCAAGATATCTCTCCCGATAAGATGGGCCTTGTTTTAGTTCATCCTCAAGACCGACTGTGATCGATGCTTTTAAGGGGTCAAGGATCCAATGATACCAAATAAAAAAGGACAAAGAAGAAATAATTTATCTTCAATATCTTGCATCGTGCCCAAAATTAATAAGTGTCCTCATCACCAACATTCATTCGGTGAATTGAAAGTTAGTTGTTTGAGATTTTGCATTATCACTCCATCAATGAGCAAAACCAACATTCATGCATTGCATTTGTCTATATGGCCTCATAAGCTCTTATGTTTTTTTATTAGCGACGAACAATCCACCCAATGAACTCTTTTTATCTTTCTGTTCGAACTTGACGGGGCAATCCACCCCATAAGCTCTTTTTTATCATTATGTTCGAGCTTAGACGGAAATCCACCCCGTAAGCTCTTTTATCTTCGGGTAATCCACCTCGTAAGCTCTTTTTAATCTTTCTGTTCGAGCTTCGACGGGCAATCCACCCCGTAGCTCTTTTTACCTTTCCGTTCGAGCTTCTGACGGGCAATCCACCTCGTAAGCTCTTTTACCTTTCTATTTAGACTTTTGACGAGCAATCCACCCCGTAAGCTCTTTTATCTTTCTGTTCGATCTTCTGACGGGTAATCCATCCCGTGAGCTCATTTTTATGTTCGAGCTTAAACGGGCAATCCACCCGTAAGCTCTTTCTCTTCGTTTTTAAGCTCGGTGGGCAATCCAACCTGCGGGTTCTTTACAGGAAATCATGTTGTATTCACAGGTCCTTTTGTTTGTCAGTGTATCCCGAACAAAATAGGATTTCATGTCTTTACTCGTTTCTTATAACGATAATAGGTTAACTACGGTTACACCTACTCTCTAATAAGAAACAAGTAAAGAGGGGCAGCTGTGAAAACATAATTTTGTCCAGCCATTTTATCTTTTTAATTAATATTTTTGAAATGAAAAAAATGCAAAAATTAGAAATTAGAAATTAAAAATATTTTGCTCATTTGTCCTAGCCCATTATATCTTTAGCCCAAAGGTTTTATAAAAGAAAGCAGGTGCGGATAGTGAGGGGGTGGGGTGAGGCCAAAAGATAGGGACAAAAGCATTTATTTGCTTGAGAAACAAAAAGGAAAGTTATGCTTTGTGGAAATTGTAAATGAAGAAGATTTGAAATTAAAGAGTGAATGGGGAAATCAATTGCAACATATCATCTACTACCTCATATCCGTCTTGCAACAAGGTCAAATCGAGTAAATCAAAACAGAGCAAAAAGGACTAAAATCAAGAAGATAAAATTGCCGCACAAAACAAGACATAACGGATACAAAATCAATGAGAATGGAAGTCCTAGAGAATGACTCTCCAATGAACAACCTTGGGTTCTATTTTTGGATTCTTGCAAGCAAAGAGGATTTAAAAGGGAAGGAATTCTTAGAGCGGGGGAGGAAAACCAATAAAAAGGCATGAGAATATGAATGTTTCATTTTTCGAGTAACTTATCCCTAACCTCCATCCTAATTCCTAAAGTCACCCATACCTATAACCATCATCTTCATCTTCCTCCCAACAACATCACCTTCATGAACAACAAAAATTTGAACCAACCTTAACCCATGAAAAAACTCGGAACCACCCTCTTACCACCATGAACCTGGAGCTTCCAATGTGGTCGTGAGTCCGCCGTCACCGCCGCACGCAGATCTGCTAGCACCGCACTCACCGCCGTGTCGTCATTCTCCGCCCTGCGTCACAACCACGGACCACCGGCCCGCAGCAATCACCACCACGTGCCGTTGTTCACGCCTCCGCCTCGCACCGTCCGTCACCCACTTCAAATCAAGCGCGGATCTGCTCGAGCAATCGTCACATTGCTGCCTCGAGCGCGTCACTCGCGGACCACCGCCGCACACCGTCGGTCGTGCCTCCCTTCCTCGCCACCATCGCACTGCCAGCCCTTTTCGTCCAGTTCCCCTTGCTTGCCCTTGTTGCCCCTTCACTCGGGCCCGTAAGTAGAGAGCAACAAGGCTTCTCCGATGCTTTTTTTTTTTGTTGCTTTATTTGTTATTATATAATTTTTAATTTTAATTTGTTCCATTGGGCTTCTTTTAGTTGAGTTTGAGTTTGTTTTATTTTTTTTTTGATTATTTATATGTGTTGGTGGTGGGCTTAGTGTACCTAGGGTTAGTAGATGAGTTTTTGGGCCAAGCTTTTAATATAAGTGGTTTGTGTCAAAAAAATAAAATATGTTGGGCTCCTTTTCAGCCAAACTGAATTTAAATTTTATTTTATATGATTTGTGCTTTGGGTTTAAGATTTTTTCCAGTTTATTTTTTTTTTTTTTTTTTTTGGGTTTCTTGATTTAGGCCAAAACTAAACTAGCAAAAAACTAAAAATCTTCTAAATTTTTTTGGTTCTTTGTTTCAAATAAAAATCTCCTAAAAAATTTTGAAACTAAATTGGCTTGTTCGAATTCACGCAACAATTTACAACGTTGATGTATGATTTTTCGTCCTAGAGTGTTGTAAAAATTGTAAGGGTTTATCGTGTAGTTTCACTTCACTATCTTTAACCGTGCAAGAGTTGAGTTCTCTCATTTTAGAAATAAAAATGATTTTTATGTTCTATTTTGACATAATTTTTTTACAAAAATAAATAAATAAATAAATAAAGGAATACTTTTTAGTATCTCTAATAAAATTTTAATAAATAAAAACCTTTATTAATTCACGCAACAATCTATGCGTCAATGTATGAATTTTTATTCTCAAGTGTCATATGAATTGTGGGGTTCATCATATAAACGATTATCTTTAACCCCAATGCAGAGTGAAATATCTTTTATAAAAATAATAAAATGTTTTCAATTTAAACATTTAACCAATTTTATCCGATTTAATTTTATAAAAAAATATCTTTTGAATTCACGCAACAATCTACGGCGTTGATGTATGAATATTCATCCTCAAGTGTCATATGAATTGTAAGGGTTTATCAGTATAGCTGCTTGCTATCTTGGACCCTGTCCAGGAGTGGAATTTATTTTGAAGTAAAATCTTTTTAACGTAAAAAATCAAAAATAAAATATTTTACAAAAAATAAAATCAACCAACCAATCAAACATTTTCTATAAGAACTACGTGGCTTTGAGTTTCCCATCGCACTTGGGAATATGTAGGAGCGAATCAATCATTCTTCAAACCAAAATTTAATTTTCTCTTTTGTTGTGTTTATATTTTTATTTAATTATAAAAGTAGGTAAAAATAAAAAATTTCAAAGGTTATTAAAATTATTTTGTACAAATAACTGGAGGTACCGTTTTTAAACGGGCAATGTAGGGTACTTATACCTTCCCTACTCAAGTAACCGACTCCCGAACTCAAACCTCATCTTTTTAGATCGGTTTCCTTAAAATAAATGATTTTTTCAATATTTTTTCCTAATAAAATATTGGTGGTAACTCCTCTGTTTTTACCTCCTTTTCATGGCACTGCGGATGGGGCCAGTCGCGACACACAGAAAACAAATGCCTATGTAAGCGGAATTGTGAGGTGTTTTGGGGTTGGGGTTGGGGGGTCTCTGTTTAGTGAGAGATAGAGACTTCACACACGTTCAAAGTGTAGCATGATTCTCAAGTTGTAGCTAACATCATATCAGGGAAGGGCATTGGAAGTGCTCTTTGGTTGAGAGCCTTGTGAAAAAATTAGGAAGTTGCTTCAAAGCAATTGGGAAGTGAGGATTTTGCATGTGGATAGGGAAGCCAACGGTTGTGTAGATGTGCTCGCCAACTTGGGATGTGAGCTCATGGGTGTGTTTGATTTGCAAAAGGTATTTGGGCAAGATAGAATGACAAGACAGCCTGAAGACAAATCCTTGAATTACAAGACAATTCTTTGTCTTGCACATTGTTTGATGAATCACTAGTGCAATAAGTGCTTTTTACGTCAGTTAAAATTGATTTTTTACGTCAGAATACTGACTGACGTAAATACAGCTGACGTTAATAGTTAATATTTTAACGTCGATTGAGAAGCGACGTTAAATATAACACTATTAACGTTAGTTCCTTAACAAAACCGAGCGTTAATTTTGTAGAGAATTACCGGTTTTTTTAAACAATCGACGTTAAACATAAAACTATTAACGTCAGTTCTTTAAGACAACGGACGTTAATTTTGTTAAAACTAACGTCAGTTGTAATAAACAACTGACGTTAATAGTGTACTGTATATTTTATAAAATACTATTAACGTAAGTTGTTTGATACAACTGACGTTAATAGTTTTTTTTTTTTTTAAAATTCAGTTTTAAAATATCACTCCCTCACCTATCCCCGCATTCAATCCGGTAACACAGAATATCACACACATTACAGAATTGCAAAGGAAAATTGAACAATGGGGGACTTAAAACCAAAACCCATGTATATATATAAATAAATTTTAGTTCCAATGTCTAAAAAACAAAACTATCTAAGGATATATATATATATATACATGTTATTAATTAGTTTCTAAAGTCTAACAAAAAAACTATTTATCTAAGTAGTGGAGGTATGTTGTCAATTCCTTTTTCAACCGTATACTTGAAGAAGAATTCGGAAGCGCATCCTCAAGTCTCTTAACTCATCTTCTTGAATAGGGATTGGTCGATACATGCCTAGACACGTTCAAATAATAACAATAACATCAATGCAAGTCATCTTCAAAACTATAATATATAATTTAACAAGTTGTTTAAATATTACCTTCTTCCATCCATCCGTAATAGATGCGGAGACTATGTTCAGCATATGAAGCATCACATAATAGCCGCATACGACTAAGCAGAAAGTTGAAATCGAGACTACCAACAAAATTAATTTCAACGTCGTTGAATATACACATAAATTAGTAATTATAATAATAATTATTTGATAAATAAACTACCAAACCTTGAGGATGTTCCATACAGGATTTGCTTTAGCCTTAGAAGTCCTACTTCTCCCGTTGGCGTAACTTATGCTACTCGCCATATACGCTATCATAAACAAATAATCATGTCGATCAATTAACAAACTCATTTATCATGTGTGTAATAAGCTAAAAACAACTGATATTAAAACTTAAATTATATTTAAGATTAGTTACTTACATATTTACAGCTTCCACCACCTTCGGTGGCGGATCATGGTGGAAGCGAGGGTAAGAATATGACAGTATGCCTAGACGGGTGAAGTACCAACAACTGCCAATAGTCATCCATACAGTAGGGAGCCAGATATAATTCTTTCGGATTGTCTCCCAACAAGTTCCCTATGTATTTACTCAATGCATCGCCAGCAAAGAACTCGGGCGGAAGGATTGACGGATCTAAGAAACCGTAACGCGATGCAACGCCTTATCAAGTCGAAGACGATGGAGATACCTAAGATATGAAAAGGGTGTGGATGTTAATTACATAATATATATATTGAAATTAAAATAAATTATTAAATGGAAAAAATACCAAAAATAAATAAGTTATAAAATTAAAATTAACTTACGTGCACCTGAGACCGATGACATTGTTTGTTCATCCGGACGTTATTTCCTGCAGCGTTCGAGATCGTCACCAACGAAGGAAAATATCCTCTGTTGATCTGGGCGTGCCACCCATCCATCGTGATCCAATGGACATTCAAAAATCTCATCGCATAATCCTCACCAAGTGAGAACAAACGAGTGATAGGTGACCGCGAGCACCGACCGTCGACTTGGCCTTGATTTAGGAAAAATAAAATATATAAGTTTTTGATAATTAAAAAAAACACAGTAATTATTTGACTAATTTGGACATTAATAATGAATAAATACCTTTGCTAACATTTGAGCTCACGTCGTTTGGAGTCCAACTCAAGCTCACGCCTTTTCATTTCCAACTCATGCTCATGGCGCTGGACTTCCAACTCCCGCCTCCCTAGCCGCCAACTCATCGCGTCCTCCACATGTGCCATACTAAAACTCTCTTTTTGTACTCACATGTGAAGCATTGGCAAGCCTTGCGGTGTCCTGGGATGTACCCGACGGAGGAAAGCTCTCGGCAAGCGCTGCTTGAATTCCGGTTGGCTATTAAGCCTTGCATCGGATGTGTTGTAATATCCGGTTGGTCATGAGGTCTTGAGTAATGTCAGCCAAAATTGATGCTTCATTGACCACCCGCTTTCGTGAAGCGGACTTGCCATAATATTGTTTGATGGTCACGTTCCCGGGAACACCGAGAACCCGACCAGGATGGTCTTTCTAGCCTAAAGGCGATCATCAAGACGTCCCGCCGTCCGGGAAGGGACAAATGCGCTCTGGGAGGATTTTGCTTTAAGATCCATCTACAATGAAAAAAATGAAAAAACGTGCAAGTGAAAAGTGTTGCAAATATCTATACAAATATCAATTGAAATCAAGTTAATTATTTACTTACAATCTTATCCGCCTTACACTGTGGCATCAGCTTTAAAAAGATCCCGCCTTTGTCATGCGGTCAGGCTAACCGAGACATCCTCGCGGTCGATGTCCGACGGAGGACTTGATGGTGTGCCCTCGAGCACCTCTCCTCTTTCAATCCTAAGCAGAGTGCTCTTCCCGCTCGCCTCAGCCTATCCGCCATCATCTCGCTGGATCCGAGTATGGTACCCACCCCGAGACATGGTGGCGGTGGGCGTTCTTCGCCTAATTCGCCGACCCTTATTTGCCTTAGCATACTCAAACAAAAACACATAATTAAATACGGTTAAATGATCTATAATAAGCATACAAAATTAACTTAATCAACCAACCCGAAATTCTCCATCCTGTCGACTCCTGGCAAACATATCCCAAGTATCACGATCAATCCGGGGATAATCCGAGAACATTTTATCAAGCCGCTTCTTCCCAAATACATAGTACCGGTAAGATCATGCTTGAACCCATTCCATCGCTTTGATGCCATTTTCATACATTTATGACGATGATCCTCGTCATTTGGCGATCCAAGCTACCTACACATTAGATACATATATAACAAGCTGGATGGATTATAACTCTGGATAATTATCTAATAATGTAAATCAAGCGAATGTAAGGTAAAATACCGTGATAGCCTCCCAAATCTGATCCTGCGTTACGTGGACGTCATTCGATGGTTGTAGTTGATGCTTCGTCTTTGCTTAACGCAAAAACACCCACTTATTAAATTCTTTAGCAGGGGTCCTGGGCATTTAGATTAACATCGAAGGACACCTCAAGCTTTCTGTCCGCTCTGCTTGTCCTTCTCTAGTTTCTTCAACGGTGGCTCCTCTACCCGGTTTCCTATGAGCTGTGATGTGCTGTATGGACAAAAAAAATGATAAAATAGTAGGGTTGGAACATTATAAACTTACATTAACAAGAAGGACTAAAGATATTATATAACATGCATGTAAACTTACACTAGAATCAGCAGGCGTAGGCGTGATCGGGTCTGCTAAACCCCACAGTGTCCTCCCGTGCATGTGGGCTATTCGACCGATCCATATGTATGCCTGTTCGAAACAATATATATGTATTAACATAGGTTATAACTCAAAATAAATACTGAAGTATAAATAAAAATAACTAGATAGGTCCTCGTAGATATACAAAACATCTATATATCCAATATAAGGACAATACGGAGATTGAAAACTATAGTTTTGAAGATTGCCAAGCATTTGGTCACGGCCGTAACGTGCCAACTGAACCAGACCCTCATAGGCGGAACCGATCCCACCTAGCCAGTGCATGAGCATCACGGCCGTGACGAGATCAACCAGTGAGCAACATGCACTCAAAACCAAAAATAGAGACATTCCAAACAACTCAAACTCACGGTTTAAAGTTACAACTAATGAGACTACGGTTTCAATATACACTCAAAAACCAAAAATAGAGACATTCCAAACAACTCAAACTCACAGTTTCAAGTTTCAACTCTCTGAGACTACTGGTTTCAAACCAGCGAGCAACATGCATGCACTCAAAACCGTGAATAAAAAAAATGTGCCCCTAATTAAAGACTCACCGAAATAGGCGCTCGTGTGGTGGTGGGAGGGAAGCTCGAGTGGTGGCCAACGTTCGATGTGGTTACTGAGAGACGGAGGGACAAGAAGGAGAGTTAGTGCGGCGGGAAGGCCGTGGGGGAAAAGAGAGATGTCAAGTTATTGCAAAGAAAGGAGCCGGGAAAGACAGAGTTAGGGGTTAGAGGTACCTCACGGTGGTGGCGAAGAAGCCCTCGGTGGTTGCGGTGGAGATGAGCTCGCGATTAGGGCAGAGGGAGCGAGAGTGAGGTTGAGCGTGATGAAAAGAGAAAAGACGTAGAAAGTGGAGAAGGCGCGGGGGTAAGCGTTATAATTAAAATAAAACAACATTTTACGTTAGTTTTGGTAAAACGCGACGTTGAAGATCATATATTTAACGCCGGTTGTCTTAATAAACGGACGTTAAAAACTCTCACACTTATTACGCCGGTTGTTAGTAATAATCGACGTTAAGGTCGTATATTTAACGAAGTTGTATTAAAAAACCGACGTTAAAAACACTCTAACTTCTTACGTCGGTTGTATTACACAACGGACGTTAAAGGTTTATTAGTTTCTGCAAAAACATTCATTCCCTTGACTCTTTGTGCTACTTTCCCATTCACCATTGTACCTAATCCTCTTAATGAGCATTTAGTTTATAGATAATTTTTCAAGAAAATCATAATAACTTAGTAACTTCATCCACTGCTCCTATAAATAGCTTCCTAGCTTCCATCTCCTTTTAATTAATTTTCGCTACAATATGGCTCTGCGTGGAGATTAACTTCATCACTCTTTCTTCCTATTCCTATACTCAAAGGTCTTTTTTCTTAATGGTCAAACAACTTCCGAGTTTGAGTAAATTACATTGCATGGATATTGAGGTTAGGTGAATCACGTAATGTGATTCTCTCGCTTTATTTCATCCCTGTCATCCCTTTCACTTTGCTTTGGAAGCAAGTGATTGTGGATTCAAGATGATGCATCAAGGAACTCCGCACGAAGAAAGATGCAAAGATCCATTTCACTTTCTTTACGCTGCTAGTGACTGAGGATTTACTTTGCATCTTGGAATTCAAGTGGGGAGGTGATGCATCCATTGGAGTTTCGATGCAGGATGAGAAGAAAATGATGTTGATGCAGTAAACTTTTTATATTTTAGGGCTATGTTGCAGAAATTTTTTATCTTTTAATCATGTAATTTTAACTTATGAATCGCTTCAATGTCATACGATTTGATTATACATATAACTTGTTTTATGTTAAGTGTTTATTTATTTTAATTTGCCCAATAATTTGTTTACTAATTCAAGCTAATTAATAAAAATAAAAATAAACTTGTATAAAAAAATGTTTAGAAATAACTCGCAGTACTATATGGGTGATCTGCGTTAAGAGGGACAACAGGGACATGGCTAACCAATATAAATGAGTTTCACAATTATTTACGTCCCATTATTTATAGAAGTAGACAAAGAAATAGTTTACCCACCACCTCATTTTTAACGTGCCAACTTAATTGATGATTCATAATTCCGTATGTTAATTAGCATTATTTCCAATATTCATTACTCACATTTATAATATATGGATTATTTAAGTGCACTATTTATTTAATCAAGTAAAAATCAAACTTTTAAGGTAAGTTGTATAAAAAACCGACGTAACAATTAATATTTTTATTTAAAAACACTTTTAAATGTGTTTTAAAAACCGATGTTAAAAAGTGTATGGGGAGCATATCTGCAAAACATTCATTCCTTTGACATCTTGTGCTACTTACCCATGCACTCATAACTCCATCCTCTTATGAGGCATTAAGTTTATAGGTAAGTTGTGCAACTTAAAAATCAGAATAGCTTAGTAACTTCATCTCCGCTCCTATAAATAGCTTCCTTCCATCCTTTTAATTTTACTCATTCAATATGGCTCTCCCATGGAGATTAACTTCATCACTCTTTCTTCTACATTCCTGTACTAAAGGTCTTGTCTTAATGGTCAAACAACCTCTGAGTTTGAGTAAATTACATTGCATGGGTGATAAGTGCGAGTAAATTACATTGTGTGAGTTGCTCACCTTATCACACTGAATCCGGGAGAATCTTCGAGTGGCTAACTCAGAGTGCTGTGGTCACAGTTTAAAACCTCAGCTTGTCAATAGTGCGCCCGCTCTTGAAAGTCTCTCGGACCACCCCTTTGCCTTGGAACGGATCCGTGCACCTGTTTTTGCCTCTCTCTTGAGCCTCCATGCCCCCAGTTTAGAGGTCTACCAGAGTATATAGTTTTCCTTTGGCATATTTCATAAAACTCTCTAAAAGGGATTTAACTTTAATGTTTAGGATTTTAAACCCTTTCAATGTAACTTTTTATAGGATTTTAAACCCTTTCAATGTAACTTTTTATAGGATTTTTAAACCCTTTTCAATCTTCTCAGCTCGATAAATCGTATTACCTTCATGAAAGGGAATCCCAGGTTTCAGTTATTGAGTTCAACTTATACTTCGCGACATATATTTTAGTTTTCAAAACAAACACAAAACATCAAAGCAATTCATGTAAAGCGAAAACTTGAGGAAGGCAATGCGGAAGGAATCGGGATACTAGATAAAAAAAAATTATTAAAATAACTTTTAACGTCTGTTGATGGTAGCCGTTAAGTGAAAGCTTTACTTCTAACGTCTGGCTTTATCGATCCAGCGTTAAAAATATTCATTTTTAACGCCGGGTCTTTATTGACCCCACGTAAAGTGAGTCACTTCACTTTTACTTTGGCGAGTCATTAAATAACGACGTTAAAAATTGAACAAGTCGATATTTACAAAACGCCATCGCCTCACTTTTTACGTCTAGCTTTTTTGGTTAAGCGACGTAAGCTTCACCGCTCAATGATATTTTCCACTAGTT
>CM061067.1:38634266-38737153 GCA_030762895.1 Sophora flavescens | reverse complement strand
CTTAATCTATTCACAAAACCTAAGCGACATGCCCCGGCTTTCACGCTTAAAGCATATGATACCAGTAATCTTGCAATCTTTGTGGCGTGACCCTAGCCACACTTCATGCATTTTGTGGCAGATTCCTAGATGATCCACCACCTCCACTTCTACCAATAAAGATCGTTGCTACTGTTGTTGCGACCTTGCGACTTGTTGTATGGCTTCCTACGAGATCGGTTGTTATTATTGTAGTTTCACTCTTGAACCTCGACGGTCCAAAATCCGATTGTATGCAGATGTGCAACTCGCCTTCAAATCCTCAATCTGTTTACACTTGCCCATCAACTGGGGTTCAGGTGTTTCGGTGGAACTATACGGTAGAATTTGAGTATAAAACAAATAAGCATGGCGGAAAAATTCTCGTGAAGGATCCATGCGAATGGTCATGATTCAGGATTAGAAAGTTTACCTCTTGAAGCAATGGCTTTGGTTGAGGAGTAGTCTTCATGTACCCTTGCGAGCAGTGTCTCCAGATCACATCCACGGCGGACTCGGCGTGAACGTCCGCGTCCACGGGCACGAGGCGATCTGGTCTTGGTGTCTGGCTTCAAAGCGGGGACTTTCTTGTTCATCTCCTTTCTCTGTGCTTTGCTGGGGTATCAGCTTTGTGTGCACAACTTAGCTTAAGTGTTCTACTTGTCGTAGCGCCTCCTTCAGTGAGGTTAGTGGCGACTCTTGACCTAAGCTCCTGTATTGCTATGCCCAATAGGAAAGTCGACTCTGTTTTAATGTCTTTTTCCGCATTTATGTGTGGCGACCCTATGGTTCACAGAACGTTTGTAGTAACGTTAAATCCATTTGTATTTACAAAGTGAAGCGGTATCTAGCAATACATCATCTTTTCCTAAGTAGTGGGCTGTTGATGATTTGGCCAAACCTACGTGACAATATTCGTGCATTGTTTATCCCTTTGTCCGTATATCTATGTTGAACGCAGGCATCAAATGTGTCACCCTTGTATGGTTCAATATCATGTTCTACACGATACTCGAGTGGACTCAAGCAACAATGAGGTCAATATCTCGTATTGACTCATTTCAACGTAACCATGCATTTTACTCGGTCTCACTTTCTGTCGGAGGGCCCCACGGAAATATTACTCTGTCATGTAGGAGGGACAAATTCGTCTGGTCACTCACATCCCTCTTGCGCTGGCTCGTGGTATGCCCATGACCAGTCTTTATAATCATCTTATTACAATGGCGTTTAGCGATATTAAAGCACCGACTTCCTCATGTAGGGATGAAGTAGTGATTTGTCAGGAATTAGTTGTACCATTGTCCTGTGAGAACTACTTGTAACCTTTCGCATGCGCTCCATGTAGTGTTCTCGTGTGGTCAATCCGTGTACATCATTACTCTAATGTGTACCTATTGTCGGCAATTTCGATATCTCTATGTCCGTGAGATGTGGTCACTATAATAGTCTGGTGTATTATTATTTTCCTTGTTAATAAAATACTTGACTACGGATATTTAAGAATAGGTTTCATTATTCAATAGTGTCTCACGATCAAGTCATATACTTGATATTCTATTAGACTGAAATTTCTATTCTAAGGACGTTGTATTATGTTCAATAAGTGACTCATGATAAGGGGAATGCCTCGTATCATATATATATAAAATAGCAGAGATCCGAATGTAAGTCTAAAGAAACCATTGGCCTCACGGAGCTACACAACAATCTCCCACTAGCACTAGAGCCAATCAGGCATCAATCTAATGCCACATCGATCTAGTGTGACCTTCATGCTTACGTTTGAGCGAGGTTTCGTAAGTGGAGTCGAACAACGTTATCAGTGGTATTTCTGCTATTTTCACATCTCGTCTATGATGATCTCGAATGAGATGAGCGCCTAAGTATATGTTTGGATCACTTTTGATGAGATCTAGGTTCCTTAGCTTTTGCAATGGCCCGTTGTTATCACAATGAGGGTCAATGGGGTCCCCTGTCCCCCAAGGCAGTGCCAAGCTACGGTAATGAACTTCTGATCCAAACTGACTCCTTTCTTTTGCGTTGGGCGGCAATTCTCAGCCTCTAGTAGAATCGCCAACTATCTCCTGCTGAACTCTTCCGAGCTACAACCCCACCCTCAAGACACATAAGCGAGGTGCGATCAGGAATCATCTGATCGTGGGAATCTGCATCGGTGTAACCTATTACTGACGTCTTCCCCTCGCCTCCATATACCAGGAACGAATCTTGGTTCTTCTCAGTGTACAAGGATGTTCTTGATAGCAAACTGGTGACTTTCTGAGGGTGGGGCCCAGTGCCTGCTCGTTATGTAAGTATACGATGCGTCTGTGAGTACGCATACATAACATACATGATAGATCGATTAGGATGCATGGGGATCTTTCTTAATGCGATCCACATCCTCTTGTAGTGGAAGGAAGTTGTGCCTTTGATGGGCATACCATGTGACATGGCAATAGTCCTTTCTTGGATTCATCATGTTAAAGTGTCTGACTGTTTGTGTATGTACTCGACTAGGCAAGCAATTTAATCCCATCCTATGGATCGATCCCAATCGTAGGTAGCTTCTCGCAAATCTTTCATAGAAGCAATTCCTAACCATGTCTTTACATTTTGTAGTGTGGATGTCATTTCCAATGAGTAATATGTCGTCTACGTATAACCGGCAGAAAAACAACAATGCTAATCCTTCTTGTTTGACAAGGTTCATCTTCATTTTTGATGAATTGGCTGTCTTCTGGCATCATCAAAACGAAGGTTCCAACTACGGAAACTTGCTTCAATCCATAGATTGATCACTTTGCAATTTACATACCTTTCTAGGCATCCTACGAAATGTTAAAGCCTGGGTGTGTGTCATGTACACATCCTCGGAAAATCCATTAAGGAAAGCGGTTTGGCGTCCATCTGCCGTATCTCGTAATCATGGTATGCGTGATAGTAAGTAGATTCAGGCAGTTTCATGCGCCATAGCCGGTGAAAAGGTCTCGTCATAGTCGACACCATGAAGTTGCTTGAAACCATAGCGACCAGGTGCCCTTAAGGTGTGTACCTTACCATCATGTCGAGTTTCTTTTTTGAAAACCCACTTGACCCTATGGGTTTGCCTTGGTGGCTCTACCAAGAGTCCTGTACGGTTGGTGTGCATGGAATCCATCTGCGAGATTCCTTGGCCTCAGCCAACTTCTGGTCTGGGCCGAGTAATGGCCTCTGGTAGGTCCTGAGGCTCATCTTGATCCATGAAATACATGCCCTTGTGGAGTATGAAGAAATCCCGTATCTCTCGGGGCGGTGACATATCTGTTAGACCCTACGTTTGGTCTTGTGCTCTCTTGGCTGGTTGTTCATCCAAGAGTTGTTCCCTGTGAAGGGGGTTGCTCCTGTTTCCTGGTAGATCACTACTGGTGGTTCTTGAAGTTTCTTTAAGTTCTATCTTCCTCCCACTGGTTCATGGAGATAAACTCCTACTTCTAGGAATACATGGTCCGGTGCGACAAACACTTTGCCTTCGGAAGGATTATTTAGGTTGTGTCCTTAGTTTTCTTTGGGATACTCACAAAAGCATTACTCCAGTTTGGGATCAGCTTATTGGAAACTTGCGTTTTACATATGCTTCACACCCCAAATCTTCATAAAAGCTATCTTTGGGTAAATGCGGTCCATATCTCATATGGTGTCTTTTCGTTTTGGATGGAACACGGTTAAGTGTTAAAAATGTTGTTAATAGAAGCATGTCTCAGAAGATTTGGAAGGTTTGCATGACTCGTCATGGGCAGAACCATGTCCAACAAGGTTGTTCTCTCCTCAGTAAACACCATTCCATTGTGGTGTTCCAGGTGGAGTAAGTTGAGATAAAATCCCTACTCTTTCAGATGATCACTCAAACTACAAGGCTCAAATATTCACCACCTCTATCCGATGAAGAGGCTTTGAGATCTTTACGGTTGGTTTTTGTACCTCATTTTTGAATTCCTTGAACTTTTCAAAGGATTCGATTTATGTTTCATAAGATACACAAATCCATATCTATTGAAATCATCAAGAAATGTGATTAAGTCTTGAAAACCACCTCTAGCTAATGTGTTTAGGGGGTCCGCCTACATCGCTGTGTAAGACCCCAGGTGGTTAGCTCTTTCACCTTTGTCGGCGAATGGAGCTTTTAGTCATCTTTTCCCAATAAACAAGACTCACATCTCATATGATTCATAATCAAGTAGGTCAGAGTCCATCTTTTGGGAGCTTGAATGCGCTTCTCATTTATATGGCAAAACGACAATGCCAAAGATAAGCGGTTCAACTCATTTTGTTTGAACCTCTTAGTATTTATGTTATAGATGGGCATTCAATATCACAGGACATAAAGTCCATTACTCATGTGTGCACTAGCATAGAAAATATCATCCAAATAAATAGAACAACTTTTGTTCTTTATTATAAAGAAAAACCAATCTTGTCCAAACAAGAATGGGAAATGATATTCTGCTAATTGCACAAAATAACAGTTCTCTAACTGAATAGTAAACCCGATGGGGCAAAGTCAATACATAAGTCCCTACAATAAAGCCAACCTTTGCTCCATTTTCAACTCGTGATCGACTTCGCCACTTTGTCAAGGGCTACACTTGATAGGCCATCACACATTTGTACAAATGTGAGAACCACATCAGCATCTAATACCCATGATCGTATAGATAAATTGACTTCTATAACAAACATGCACCGGCCGGAAGTCTCACTTCCTTCTCTTTGATCTCTTTCCGGGTATTTTGGGCGACTTCCTCTTCCCGTTCGGTCAGGCCAACAGTGGAAGCAATTGCTGCTTCCCCAGCCACACCACCCAAGGCTTGACGAGGTACCGGCTTGATCTTGTTGATGGCCTTTTACCCTTGCCCTTGCCCTTTGTTTGTTCTTGGGCTTCTTGGGCTGCTTCTGCTATTTCCAACCTGGACCATCAAAATGGCCTTCCCGCTTTCCTTTGTTAATATTTTGTTCAGATTCTTAACATGCTCAAAATTACGCAAAGGTTTGTCAAGATCATTCATATTAAAGTTCATGACAACCGACTATAGCTCGTGCAACGATTGGAGACAGTCGGTGTACAACTCTTGGCCTAAGGGAAATCCCGATTTCTGAGATTCTCAATGTGCACGTCTGGGTACATGAGGACTCACGGGCTCCACTGCCAATTTACCTTGGAAAAGGGCTCGGGAAACTTGAACACTGCTATGCCTTGCTCTTGGTAGAGCAGCTTGAGGTGCACGATCATATGCGACGCCTCCATGGTCTCATGTTGCTTTTTTCAGCTCGGAGGTCATGTAGCAAGCCTAAGACAGCCCCGACGTCTGGCGTCATCCACACACAGTGCTTCTTATAAGCAACCCGTCAACCCTAGAAGACTTGAAGCGGAGTGGCTCTCGAGAATAAGCTCAAGAACATACGGCTTTTTCTATTTTGAGAACAATCCTCAAGTTTCTATACAGCCGGAAAATTGTTAGGATAGTTTGTCCTTCCGAGGACGGATGGAATAATGGAGTTACTTGATGTGTTTGATGGCATGGTAATCTCTGAGATAAATATGCAAAATATAAGTATCATCATAAAGTTTATTTAATTAGGTCTTTAATTAAATACGCCTCCCACTATTTACTCAAAAACAATACCTCATTGATTCGGAAAATCTCGTTGGAAGATTTTCTAGTGGGCTAAGATCCATGTCTCACCTAGCTCAAGTCGGCTTTGGTCGATCACTTAGAATTCAGGTTATTTAGGTAGGAAACACTTTCGATTGCATCTCATGCAACTCTTGGACAATTGGGTGAATAACTCTTATTCTAATCCATCACATGGACTAAAGCCCAACTTCTGAGCCTCTCAGCCTTTCAATCTTTAGAGTTGGCTTAGTTAAGTCAGACCCAATGGATAGCAATTGAACATTACATTTGTCCCCATCGGCCTACTATTATAGATGAGTACCTTTGCAGACCCACACTTAATCGATCATAGCCTTGACCGAGTGCCGTGCATGGAAGGCCTTTAAGTGTGACTTAATATTTCCTTTGAGGATTTGTTTAAGTTTGATCTCATCATTTGTTAAACTCTTTAACTTATTATTTACATATGCATCTCATACATATATTAGTTAAACTCTTTAACATACCATATACATACATGCATCTCATACATATATAAGGCAAATAAATATGATATGGTTTATGGCCCTAACGAATTGATTCTCCCAGTCAATGAGAGAATCTAAACTAAAACCTAGGAGCGTCCAAGCTTTCCTCCAAGCAAGATCTCCCACGTGATAGCGTCTTCTTGTCTCCATCATTACATTACATCAAGAAACCTCATTTTACATATGAGGGGAGTGAGATGAGAAAAGAAGATACATATGGAATATAAAGAGAAAGGCACGACGATGATAGTATTTAAAATATAAACCAAAAGGTAAAAGGACTAAGGCCATAACCATTCCATACATCACAATAATAACACATAATCATTATTATTATTAATTTCATAAATTAGAGATTTCAAAATCTGAATTTTGAAAACATAACATATATATATAATAAATCACATTTATTATAATAGATGTTCTTGTAAATCATATTTATTGCAATTGTTATTACCACAAATCACATTTATTATAAATCATATTTATTGTAAATGACATAAATCATATTTATTGCAATTTTTGTTACCACAAATCACATTTATTGTAATTGACATAAATCACATTTATTCAATTAACATAAATCACATTTATTTGATTGATATAATCACATTTATATAATCACATTTATTGTAACAAATCACGTTTATTGTAATTGATATAAATCACATTTATATAAATCACATTTATTGTAACAAATCACATTTATTGTAATTGATATAATTATTAAATGGTGACATAAATTTTTTTTTCTTAACAACTTCACGCGCGGAAAGTAACGGACTCACGGTTTCAACACTTGGAACCTCGTCAACCAACAACATGAACTTTTTCATTTCAACCTTCTCACGCCGCCAACATGAACCGAAAACAATGGTTTAACATCAACATTTGACGCGTCGCAGAACATAATAAGGATTCGTAACCAACGCATATCGCATACATAATAAACATGCAATAGCGATATATCATATCCATCTAACATCACGAGAACAGGTTTTCTGGAACCGGATGCAAACGATTTACATTATAAACATGTTATCATACATAACAGATAAACCACGTAATGTGAATCATGGTTTATGAAGCGGCTCGATACCAATGTTGGGAATTGCGTATAAAACAAAAATAAACGCGACGGAAAAATTCCCATCGAAGGATCCATGCGAATGGTCATGATTCATGATTAAAAGTTTACCTCTTGAGCGATGGCTGTTGGTTTGAAATTCGTCTATCACGAACACACGCCTGACGGTGTCTCCGGAGGGATCAACACGAGCGGACTGGTGAACGTCCCAACGTCACGAACTGGAAGCGTCTGTCTTTGCAGTGCTAGCTTCAAAACCGAGACTCACTTTATTCACTCTTACTCTCTCGTGCACTAGGGGTATCAACCTTGTGTGCACAACAGCTTAAGTGTTCTACTTATAGTCGCCTCCTTAAGTGAGTTAGTGAGCAGCACTTGACCTTAAGCCCATGACTATCGCTAGGCCCAATAGGAAAGTCCAACTCTCCTTTTAATGCTTCTTTTAATCCGCTCTTATGTGTGACCCTATAGGTTCCCAAACGTTGGTAGGAACATTAAATCCCATTTAATATTACAAACGGTGAGCGGTATCTAGCAATACATCAACTGCTACCTAAGTAGTGAGAAAGTCGATGATTTGTGAAACCTTTGCATGACAAATATTCATATGCATTATTATCCTTTGTCCATATATCTATATTGAACACAAGGCATAGAATGTGTCACCCTTGTATGGTTCAATATCATGTTCCACGATACCCGAGTAGACTCAACAACAAATGGGTCAATATCTCCATATTGACTCATTTCAACATGGCATGCATTTTCTGTCTCACTCTATCGTGGGGCCCATGAGATATTACTCTGTCATGTAGGAGGGACAAATTCCATCTAGGTCACTCCATCCCTCTCCGCATGGCTCGTGGTATGCCTAATGACCGTCTTTATAATCATCCTATTACAGATGACGTTTGACGATATTAAAGCACCACGACTCCTCATGTAGGGATCGTAGTGATTTTCGGGTCGAAGGATTGTATGCACCATTGTCACTATGAGAACAACTTATGACACTCACATAACGCTCCATGTAGTGTTCTCATGGTGGGTCAATCCATTACATCATTACTCTAATGTGTACCTATGTGTCGACTCGATATCTCATATCCATGACCCGTGAGATATGGTCATCGGTCTGCACACATAATAGTCTCAATTGTATTATTATTGTCCTTAGTAATAAAATACTTGACTCACGGATATTTAAGAATAGGATTTCATTGTTCAATAGTGTCTCACGATCAAGTCATATACTTGATATTCTATTAAACTGAAATTTCTATTCTAAGGACGTTATTATGTTCAAACAAGTAACACAATAAATGGAATGCCTCATATCATATATATATAAAATAGCAAGATACAAATGTAAGTCTAAAGAAATACATTGGCCTCTAAGGCTTACACCAACAACTTACCTCCTTCATACCTTAAACCCCTTTCAAGCCTACAACACTTCCAATCTTCATGTGGATTGTCATTCGATAGGCCGAAAACTTGATAAATTCTCCGATCGGGTGCCATATTCAGCTACGGTCGATTTCCTGCCCATTCAAAATCCCATTTCCTTACTCGTCTCTTGAACTCATTGGGAAATCCTTCTCCGGAAACTTCCTTGAAAAGTTTCCCGAGTTAATCTCTTGTTGATCATGTTCAAGCACTTGACTAGCTCCTTTCCACCGACTCTCAAGCGGACCAACCCAGGCATGTAGGCGGCATAAATCACCTTATCATTATCGCGATATCTCATAGTAGCAAAAATCTTTTCTAGAGATTGAATCCAAAAGCTCGGCTTTCTCCAGGATTAAACTGCGCCCTTGAATTCAGAAGGATTTCGCGTAGGAATTCATCCGGTCCTTTGCTTTGAGATCCCCTTTCTTCGCGTCACACTCGCAGCGGATCATTTATGTCGTCGCTCACTTCTTGACTGCATTTATAGCGGTGTTTCCTCCCACGACGAGCCATTATAATCCTGCAAGACCAAAATCAATTAGTCATGCAGTTACAATAACTCACTACAAAACAATATCATTCTCTTCGGGAATAATATCCAAGCACACACGAACACCTGGCACAAACATAGACATACCTTAACCACAAAACCTAACGGACTTGGCCAGCTCGATACCAAACATACAGCTCGAGTGCTACGTTATCGGTGACATTTTTATTTTATAAGACTGAGTAAAGCAGAAAATAATTATTTCTTAGCGAAAAATACAGGTATTATTATTTTTATTTACGCAAATAGTTCGATAAATAGCTGTAGGTAAGATCGTCATCCAACTCATACATGTATATATATATATATTAAACCATATGCAAGTACCCAAAAGTCATAGACATACATAGTCATAAGTATACATCTCAGATAATGGTGAAAATACCAATGCGGTAAAATAACAACAAGCTGGAAATATGTTTATAATAATAATAACGACATAGACACAAGACTTATCATCTTGGCCAAAAACAAAACAATGACGGAATGTCAATCCTAAAACTATAATAGTCTGGATGATACATCGTCATGCCGTGAGTATACTTCTCACGTCTACTACTCAAAACCCATTCTCCTTGTGTCCATGCATCCAAGCCCAATCAAACTCCAGGTGAGTGTGATGGTGAAAGCAGTGTTGTCGTCATCTTCGCGATCATAAAGCAACACGGAACCATAAAACACAGAAAATGAGGTTAAGCTTCAATTCATCTTACACATAAGGCAGGATATACGGTGGCGCGAATCTCAAGTACTCACAAATATAAAAGATCAAATATATCATCATTCACCTCATAATAACATCATTCTTAACATCAAATTAATGTTTCACGAAAACATGACCACGAGAATCACATATTCCTAGATAGAAACATCTAAGACTCGAGGAATGACCTCCGATCCTATACCATGGTTTTCCAAGACGGACGAGAGAGTGGTTCGGAGGATTGTTCCGGACTCATGCCAGAGGGCAATAGAATCGTCCATAGTGATCGTCGTCCACATTGGCTTTTTCGGGAACATCCTACACTACCGGGAAAACACGTAGCGTCTAGTTGAGTGCTTGGCAGCATTGCAAGATCACCACGCCACGCGAAGAGCTACCAAGCGGGCTCTTGTGAGTATTTCATACCCCGACATCCCCCAGCATCAATAGATCGTCATTATGGAATTCGCACCCACATTAAAGTGTTAGCTCGATCTCCTAGGCACAACATCCTTACAGAACATAGTTTCACTATGTGTTTAGGGCAAACTTTGCCGGAAAGATGCGCTTTCTTCTCGTCTATCCACCAGGATGACCTCTTGATTCCAACGGAATCTATTCAACATGCTTTATTAGATGCTGGCTGTTCTTAAGTCCGAATCACCGGTACTTAATATCGAGCTAACGTCCTTAAGTAACCTTTCATCTTTGTGCAAAGTTATTTTAAAACACTGGATTAACAATCCTAGCACATTATGAGATTGGATCACAAATCCAACTACTTATTTCTTCGCAACTTTTCTAACCGAGCCTTTCTCTTGGCTTCCAAGAAATCAAATACTTGAGTCCATTAAATCTTCTGGATATATGGATAATAAATCATCCATACTTTATGACATAAAGTCTTGCTCCACGATACGTCTTAAGTTATTATGTTCGTATTTTCACTAAGTATTTTACGACTTATGTTTTGTGATTTGTCGTAAATGCTCGTCCTCCTCAAGACTAAAATTATTTTTTGTCTTTAAACCAAAACCTTTAGTTAAAGCAAAACCATTTTGAAATCAAGTTCTATCAAAGTACTAAATCCCTCAAAGCATTTTTCTTTGAATATCCTTAAAAACACTTATACGGTTTCTCTGCTTTTTACTGAATTTAAGCCTAAAAGCCTTACTTTTGAAAATATGGTTCTTCACCTCAAATCTATTATTTTCCTAGGTTAAACTCCTCTTAAGAACAAGTTGAAATACTGATTTTACAGAGACATTCTCATTTACACAAAATTTCTGAAAACGTGTCCAAACGTCGTTAAGTTAAAAATCACATAATTTCTTTTTCAACGATTTTAAACACTAATGGTCCAAAACTCATTTTGGAGACTTAGAACACCTAATTAATCATGAAAAACAGTGTCTCTCTGTCCAGATATAATATTTTATAAAATTTCAATTTATTCCTTAAACTTTCATTAATTGCAAAAGGTCTTAAACGTAGAAAACAGAGGCCGGGTTTCGTCTGAATTTTCAACCCAAAACTTCCCCTGTAACCTTATAAAAATAAGTTTAACAGGGAAATGACCTTAGTTTCTCCAAAGTAATTTTCTAAGTCTCGATTAATATAAACAAATATATACATATATGAATATTTATCGATATTGAAGAACAGTGAAGATCGGGGTGTTACACTCATTGCCAAAGCACGACAAGTGCGTTCTAGCGATGAGTAGTTGGCTTCTAGCTGGTGAAATTCTTACTTAGATAATAGACTGTAAGATTCAGGGCATCATTTGTTTTAAGTGTGGACAGCTTGGACATGTCATTTGGAGTGCGCGGAAAGCTTAAGGATGTACCTTCTGCGAGACAACATGTGAGTGAGAGACCATGGACAAGGATTCGATTAAAGAACAACTTTGTGCAAGAGGAGGTAGTTCACCTATATTTAAAGTTTGAATACGTGAGTAGTTGTTAACGGGTAGAATCTTTACAACAAGTAGGACTGAAGTATAATAATCAAATAAATATCTCTAAGTGAAGTGTGTCATAGAAAGTGGACTTTGGACTGCACTGTTAATTCAGTGGAGAATCATTCTTGATTTTCCATGAATGTGTAAAATACTCTGTGTATTTATCTATGTACTACCTATGTTTGTTGCCAACATGTTTGAGTTGGTTTAGTTTCATCATCGCATCTTTTGTTGTCTAAGTTCTATGCGGAACAATCATAATTGCATTCCTATGTTATTCCTTAATACAATTACCTTTATAGTTTCTTGATAACTCATCTTTGGTTGGGGAAAATATGTTCGGATATTTCCTTGTTGTTGAGAATTGAGTTTGTAAACTTGACCATTTGCTTTTTCCACAAATGAGTGCAATTTAAAATAGAATGATCTTTTGGTGGATCATATCTTGTTACCCTTATGGGTGAAAAGTTATAAATTTTATGGCAGATGGAATTTTGACAACTTACTTCAATTTTTTTTATGCCAAATGAATCAGACTTACCTCGAGTGAGGGAATTCACAAAAATTTATTGTTGCTCTCTTAAAAGACCAAGATAAGTTTCGATTTAAAATCTAGACTCCTGGAAATTAAGAAAATTATCATCTTCAAATTGTATTTTTGAAGGAAGTTTCTATTGAGGAAGGAACTTTATTAGGGTCACGTTTGTAAATATGTGACTGTACAACACATTTTTACATTCAGAAACCTATTAAAGAGACTTTTTGTATAAAGAATATCCGTTGTTTTTCTATTCATTTAACTTTATTATGTTGAAAGAGTAAAGGCTATAGATTATTTTCTCTTCTTGAAATTTCTTTGTTCAAATTTTGAGTTCTTATTTATCATCGGTGTGTTAGAATCACCACCGTAAATGGGAGTCAAAGTTTTGAATCATTCAAATTTCCAAATCTATCGGAAATTCATGAATTTCATTCTATTGACATTCAAAGTATTCGAGTGTGACTTGAGTCTTGAGAGTTTTAAAAGGGATTTCCCTGATTTGTTTTATCAGGTGGTTTAGTGAATACAGCATTAGAGCGACGGTCTAATCTATGAAATAATTCATGTCACGTTAAGAAACGTGAATGTTACCAGATTGGAGCACGCGATAGAAAATTGATATTCGTTTTCGTTTTCCTTAGACGAGTTAATTTCACGGATGAAATTCTTTTTAGAGGGGTAGTATTGTAACACCTCGATTTTTCTTTGCTTTAATATCGGTAAATATATACCTATATTTGTTTATATTTTTATCTGAGGCCTAGAAAATGATTTTGAATAAAACAAAATCATATTTATACTCTACTTTATCATAGAGAGTTATGGTAAAAATTTAGGTTTAAAATTCAGACGAAACCCGTTCTGCGTTTTAAGCGACGGTAAGATTTTCTTGAGCGAGAAAACCTAATTTTAACTTGAGAACAAAACCGTTTAGATTTTTATTTTATTTCCAACCATAGTGGTTATTTTGAAATTTTCAAAATAAATAGGTTATTAATCCGATAATCGTGCAGCACTACTTTGCGATCCGGGGATCGACGGAATCGAGAACAAAGGTGTAAAGGCAAAAGTCAAAACCCAACGTTGGGTGGATGAGCACAATGAGTCATCTATGATGACTCACGGGGGTGAGTCATAAGGGTTAGTCATCTTGTATTAAATGCAAGTATTGATGATTATATGTAAAAAGACCAAAATGCCCTTGATCTTTAAGTGAAATTTCAAGAGTGTCCCTAAGTGAATTTTGACCAAAATACCCTCTAAATCTACTTAATTTCGTGCAGCCCCTCCACTAAACTAAACTCATTTCATTTTGATTTCATTTCATCATCTTTCTCTCAAAAACACTAATCGGGTAAACAACGGAACCAGACACGAATGTACAGAGATATACCAGGAGAACATAATGACGAGTCGTCCATGATGACTCAAGAGGAATGAGTCACCATAATGACTCACCATAGCCAAAATGTGCATTTATGACAAGTAAATGTGAAAAGACTAAAATACCCCTAACCTAACCTATGTCTAGTTAACTCCAATTACGATTAGCCAACCACGATTTGTAACTAAAAATATCTTCTTCCTTCTTGTGGTCCCAACTCAGCCATAGCACCGTAAGAGTACCTCCACCACATATTCATTTCATAGCATAATGATTACTTGTATGTGAAAAGTCCAAAATACCCTTAATATTTCCTTGTAACTCCAAGTTTGCCATGACAACATTTTTTACCCTTTGGTCCCTTGAAGCCACGGCCACCCCTCTATAAAAGGCTATCTCCATTTCATTTTTGCTCATTCACAAGTGTTTCATCTTCACTTCATCACCATTCTTCATTTTTCTACACAAAAAACTATTAAGTTCTTCATCAAAATTTTCAAAGGAAGTCTAAGATCTTGTTCATTTCTTCAAATTCAAAAGGTTTGTTGGTTCAAACCTTGAGGCTTTAGGTGAACAACATCCTTCTATTACTGACTTTCCAAGTGTCTACAAGAGGTATGGGGGAGATTACCACTATCCTACCTTAATGTAGATATGTTGGTGATTTAATTAGTGTTATTTAGTATAAGTGGTTTCATTAAGCTCTTGGTTCCCAATAATGATTACACCAATCTCCTACTCTATCTCTAACAATGCTCAATCGGTGTTCCTAACCCAAGTCCTAAAGGCGAATCTCTCTCGGACTCATCGCGCTTGGCTAGTTAATCACGTGCACTTTTGATTAACGCAACCAAATCAGAATTAGAAAGCAGGAATTGAGAGAAGAGAATAAGTAAACATCACATTTAACTATGCCGTCATGAGCGGCTTCATCGATCCCTCAGAAAAGAGGATTAGCTCCTCATCACGTTCATAACTAAATAAATGAAAAGAGAACAAAAAATAAACCTAAAACACTAAGGGAGACGCAGCTCCAAGAAAACTAGGATTAGGTCTACAAAGCGGTATCAAAGTTGCACCAAAACAAGCTATATATAGAGGGCTAAGGTCTCTGCGCGCTCGCGAGGCGAACGAGGGGCTCGTGAGGTGAATCTTAATTTTGGCTCCAGTTCAAATTTGAATTCTCGCGAGGCGAGCTCAATGGTCTTGACTTTCCGATGTACGGCTAATGGGGCGAGCACCTTGCTTCCGCGAGGCGAGAGAAAGACCTCAATTCCTTGCTCGATTTCGGCTCTGCCTCGTGGGGCGAGCATTGTCTCATGGGCGAAACCTTGAAATTCTTCTTCTAGCTTGTTTTCTTCTATTTTCCAAGTTCCCGAGCCCGACTTTTAACCTGAAAATAAAAAGTAGCGTTAAATCTTTATTTGACTCAAAATTAACCAAAATATCCTTAAAACAACTTAAAAGACTGCAACATTTTTTATGCTCTCACTGGAAGGGTGGAAATTTGGACACCATTCCCTAACAATGAGATAATGGTCATAGATCAACCATGGTCCATCCATCCACGCTTTCATTCGATCCTCTGCATTAGAAAAAGTTACTAGGAAAAAATCATTTCCCAGATCTATTACGTTTATAATCCCCCGCCCCCCCAAACACACACACACACTTGTCTTAATCTAGTTTCCAAGGCCTTGAATAACTCCATCCTTCCATGGCTTCCTAATCCTTCTCTCCTCCTTCTCAAACAGTATGAAGGATGGACAATCGTACTGCTCAAAGGTTCCCTCCACCACTGTGATACCGCCTTCATCTTCCTCCTTCTAACTCCTCTTCACCAGAAACAGCACTTCCCTTCCTTCTAAACAAACCTCCTTACCTCCCAACACAGAGTCAAGATATGATTTCTTGCCCTCTTCTCGCCTTCATCTCTCTAGCTCTTTGTTCTAATTTTAGCCTCAATTTTTTTCTTACTTAATCCCGGTTTGGAATAGAGCTTGAACCCATCTCACAAGGTACTTAAAAGCATTTATTGATTAAAAATATTAAAAAATTTACTAAATGCAATTGGCAATATTATTAAAATGTTCGAATACTTGTTAAACTGAGTGACAATGAAATATGAGTTCAGTACTTAGATTCTTAATTTGACCATCTTCATTGACGTAACTTATTGAAGCTATTTAAATTTTTTTTTTATGAATTTCATCATGTTATATAATTACATTTTATTTTAGATTATTTTAAATAATTCATCACTCAATTGATACAACTCTAAAAAGTTAGAGTATTTCTATAAGCAATGATGCTTCAAGAGTACTATCGTATAAGAACTTCTTTTTATTTCTTAGGTAATTATAGTTTGTTGAAGATGCTCTTAAAAGCATAAATGTAAGTTATGAAAGAAATGTATTATTTAAATAATTCCTTTATTTAGAAATAAAAACTAAGATTAAGCCATCTCTAATTATATCATTCATTGTAGTTGTTTAACTCCTCTTTTATGGACTTTGTGTCATGTTATATCGTCAATTTTTACTTTATACTACTTTGAAGAACTCTCCTTCCAATGTTGTAACATTAAAAGTTAAGTGCTTCTATAAGAATCGGTTGCTTCTGTATGCAATGACGCTTTTATCCGAATGTCACATCAATGGCGCTTCAATGATACTACTCACTAAAAAAAAGATGTATTTAGCGACCCTCAAATTTGGTCGCTAAATATGGAAGTCGGCCGCTAAAACTTTTAGTGACCTAATTTTAGTTTTAGCAACCGAATTTAGTGATCGCTCAATACCTAGTCGCTAAACCTTTGGTGGTCGCTAAACCATCTAGTGGCTGATTTAGCGACCAAATTTCCATATATAGCGATCAAATTTCTATATTTAGCGACCAAATAAGTGTGGTTGCTTAAATTCGATCGCTAAAATACATTCTTTTTATAATGACTGTATAAGAATCGAATCTTAATTATTAAGCAAATCCAATTGGAGACGTTCTAACATTTCGATTTATTTAAAATTTATATATAAATTTTGGGGTTTTGTTTTTCAAATTATTGATTTTTTTTCTTTAAACAATTTTGTCTTTGAAATATTTAAATTAAGTGACATCTTTCAATACTAGATGGATTAAAAAAATTAAATACAAATATACCATTCCTAATCCATTACATAAAAACGGATAACATTCCTATATACTCCCTCTTGCCGCTATTATAAGCAAAAATTAAATAAAACACACAGATTAAAGAATTTAATTAATTTCATTTAATTTTATTAAAAAATCAAGTTTATTACCTAAATTACTATTCTTCTAAAACTTCAATTTTCATTTTTAAAATACAACCACCTTAAATAGATCCCATTTTCAATGAAATATTCTTTCATCGTGAAAGAAAGATACATTTTTCTTTTCTTTTTTTCTTTTCTTCCTCAATTGCTTTTACATTTCTCTGCACACATGAACTAGGTGCCATTACTCTACATAGGAAGCCACGCATGTATGAAATTTTTTTCCAGTTTTCTTCCACACAATTACTCCTTGGCGCCATAGACTGTGAATAAAAATTGAATTTCACCCAAAAAAAATTATGAAACTTCTAAGCGCCATAGAGGGCTCAAAATTTAAATTTTGCTTAAACTAAAAAGTAACTGCAATTTGCTATAAATACATGAGAGCTTGATTGTTTGCTGCCATTTTCTGGATATAAAGGAAGAAGATGAAGTATGCAAGAGGAGGAAGATGACCCTTCATATGGATAGATACGTTCAGCATGTGTGTTGTCCAACTATTATAAGTATCAATAACTACTCACCATTAATTAATTTGGGAATAATGTCAAGAAGTATTGTAAAACTTAATTTAAATTAAGTGAGAGGTATTTTGGGAATATTATCATTAAATTAGATGGAACTACAAAAAATTTGCTTATATTTTCAACCAAAAAAATTAGGGTTTTTTGCTTATAATGTTGATCGGGAGAGTAAGCTTTTAGTTAATAATAACCATATAACTAAAATTATTGCTATTTTTTACTTTTTCTTAACTAAAATCACCATATTTGTTATTAAATTTGTACAATATATCTATATGCAACACACACACACGCTCTCAAGTTATTCATAAACTTTTAATGCTAAGCTTTTAAAGTTTGAGTTTAACTCATTTACATCTTTAAGTTTGAACTTCATTTGTTCATTTGATCAAATATTTAACAAGTTTGACACATAAATACAACTATCAATCATAATTCAAAAGTAAATAGCTATTCTCATATTTAATTGAAAAGATTAAATAAAATGTCTGACATTCATAATTTAAATAAAATAATTCAAGGCAATAATTACTAAGCATATTAAAGTTTAGAAAGTAAACCATCATCTCCCAAATATTATATGAGAAGTTGGAGCAAATTGACCTTAAGCAAACAACAATGCGAGATGACACTTTATCCTTAATTGACCAAACCGAAGTAGAGTGATTGCTCACTTTGCACCATTTTATTTAACCAAAAAAATTGACCTTAAGCCCGTCTCCATTTCATTATGCACAGAAAGTTTTAACGCGCATCAAAGTGATATTGCTAATAGCAACTCCCACTTTACATAAAAATAATTAAGCAACTACTTACATCTTTCAAAATTGAAAATGGTCTAAGCGCCCGTTTGGTCCGTGCCAAAACTCAAAAATCTCAAATAAGCTTGGTGGAACTCATTGAGAGATTAATTTCTGGTAGCTTACAACAGATATTTTACTAGTGGTGGGTCTACAGTTGCACGTGATTGAGAAGGGATGGGTACCGTGTCACTGTGTCAGCGTGCATGTGAGAGTGTTCCGCTCGTGTCAAAAGCCAAAAATGACGGTGGTCAATGACACGTGGCAAGAATCTATGCGCCATCTTTCTTTTAATGCTTCGCTGGAGTTTTAAATATCCTATGCCCATACTATACTATCAGAGCCAGAGGCTACGATAACGTGAGATCACGTGCCTAACTGTCACGTGAGCTGCGGGTGCTCTTGCTTTTACGCTGTGGCACTACACTAGTACATCAAAATAGTTTTTTTTTTCTTGATAACTAGTCATTTTATTAAGAATAGACCTAAACTTTAGCATCATAATGCAAGCTCTCCCCACCTTTTACCAAGAGTTGAAAAGCAAAATATACAATCATGTACTCCAAGTTAGGTAAAAGGAAGTAGGACAATACAACTGTATATCACAGTTATTTACACCCATCATGTATTAACCTCTGATACCCCCTTCTATCTCCATAAAAGTTTGTCAGCCCACATACACCTTTTTCCAAGCATAAACAAAAAGGGTCTCATTAAAATATTTTGATGCAAAACTCTCCTTAGGGATAAAATCCTCAAGAAGGAAAAAGAGCACCCTAGTACAAATGCCCACATACACTATAACAAAAAACTAGCAGCGCCTTACATAAAAGACATGCCCTTGACACCAAAGAAGAGTGCCTCCCTATCACTGCTGTCCTATGGTCACTTACAATACAAATCAATCCAAATAGTTGCAAAGATAAAAAAACAGAGTAAACTTAATGAAAATCATGACGTGCTATCTCAACAACCAATATTCTCCATCATACCTTCTCGTGCAGCAGGTATAGCTCTTTGCCTTATCAACCTTTCATGTGCTTGCTAAGTCCATTGCATCAAAGTGCCCTCCATTTCCGACCATGTTTTTGCTAGCTCATCTGCAAAATGGTTAGCTTCTCTATTTTTATGAATAAAAGTAACATTTTTCAGAACCAACAATAAATTATGTAGTTTGTTGCAATTGAACCTCAACTCCCAAGAGCATTCTTCCCTTTTATTAATCCAAGTCAAGGCATTTTTGGAATTGGATTCTACAATTATATCTATGTCTTTTAACCAATCCTTTTGAGTGGACATCTCAAGGGCGAAAACAATAGCCATATAGGGTGCGTTTGGAAAAACAACTTAATTAAGAAACTTATCATATAAGACCTTATCGCATGAGAGCTTATGCCATAAGCGCTTAAAGAAAGAAAAAGAAAGAAAGGGGCATGAGAGGATTCGAATAGTGAAAAACACGGAGAGGGTGTTTAGTGCATAAGCTCTTATGATAATTCCATAAGCTTCTCCCAGTGACTTATGAAAATAAGTCAAAAACTCTTATGGGATGGCATAAGTTATTTTTATAAGCTCTGCCAAACACACTGCGCATAAGAGCTTATATCATCAGATAAGTCAAAATGAGCTTAAATAAGCTCTTCCAAACGCCACCATATTCCACCTCATTTGAGTCCCTTGTTCCTATTGATGCAGCAAAATAACCTTTTACCACCCCTTTGACAACATCAAAATAGATGTGTTAATAAAATGGGTCAATCATGTAATTGGAAATTCTTTTGGGGTCAAATTGTGTTTTTGTAGGTCCTAAAGATCAATAAACTTGTTAGTCCTATGAAATTTAGACTCATAGGAAAGAAAACAGTTGATGAAATGAAAGCAAACTCAACTGATAAGGTCTCACAATATAGATTAAAATTATTTGTTGATATTAGACAACATATCGTATCTTTTTTGTTGACAGTTCTTATCATTCATTAGTGAGGTAGTTTTATTTTTTAAATAAGTTAAATTATATTAAGATGAGTACAATGGATAACTAAACGGTTATACAAAGAAGAACCAAATGTAATGGAAGTAAATTAAGTAAATGTTCAACCACAAGCACAAAAAATACTATAAGGTTGAAATCTACCTGGACCCCACATCCCGGGGTCAATTAAAAACCAATTAAAAAATTAGTCACCCAGACCACAAAAGTAATAATCTAAATAACTAATTAACATGTTGAGGTACTTGCCATCACTAGCAAAACCTGATGCATGGAAAAATTATCCTGCTCAATCTTTTCACTTCCAATTTTCCTTTCCAAACCGATTTATATTTCCCAATCGATTTTTTCACAGATAGAAGTTTATGATATCCAACAAACTTTCATTAAGAAGTGACATTTTATTTCCCTTTCTTCTAGATTTCGGTGTGGCTCTTTAATAAATGTAGCGAGATTGAAAATTTTGAATTTTAACTGTCGTTTCTTATTGAACACGTGATCAATCATACATTGCCAGACAACTAGGCTTTGTAAGGTGGATAAGCTAGTTGATAATTGATGAACTTATAAATGATCACAGATAAAATAACTAATTATAGATAAGTTAATTGATTGAATTTGAAGTGTTTTTTTTATAAAATTAGTGATTGAGTTAGCTGATAAATATAAAATGACATAAAAGGACATGTTTAATTATTTTATGTTGTATATAGATATGTGTGTGTTATGTTATTTGATAAACTGTCATTCTGCCTGTTTAATTACCTGTTAGAATTTGTGATGAAATTTACCATGTTTTTAACTGTTGATACTTGTATTTCATCTATTTCCCCTTAATTCATGCAAAATTGAAAGAACATATGGACTACGTGCAAATGGCGACACTTTTAGCAGAATTTGGTGCAAAAAAGACTAAGATGGTGTTGACGCTGGTTTTTGGTTGGTGTCCAAAATCCTTTTGTCACAAATAATTTAAGATCAGACGAGTGTAGGGACGGACGAGTTATGCGGTAATCTCGTAAGGATGTGTATGCGTGTCTGCCAAGTACGAATTTGACAAATCAGTCAAATCTGGTAAATACTGGCAAGTACTTGGTGTTAACATGAGATGTAAAGAATATTGCCAATAGTGAAAGTTGACAACATTCAAAGCATGAAAACGAACTCAAATGGTCTGAAAAAACCATTTGATTGATAAAAGAGGAGAAATGCATGAATTTAAATAAAAACATGTAAAGAAACTGAAAGTTAAGGAAAAACATTTAAATGACATAAAAATAGAGGAAAGCATGTAAAATGCAGAAAATTAGAAGAAAGTAAATAAAGAACACGAAATTAAAGGAAAGCAATAAACAACAGGAAATTTAAAGGAAAACATGTAAGTTGCAGGAAAATAATTGAAAGCTTGTAAATGACAATGAAAGATAAATGACGATGAAATTAAAGGAAGAAAGCAAATAAAGAAAAATATTTAAATAATTGAAAAGTAAAAGAAAGCATTTAAAGTGCAGAAAATTAAAAGAAAGGAAGTAAAAGACATGAAAGATAAAGAACATAAAGTTAAAAGAAACTAAGTGAAAGACATGAAAGATAAATTGAAAGAGATGTGAAATGTAGAAAAGTAAATACATGAAATGAACCAATATTGTATTGAAATTGAACATTGCATTAATGATAAAAGGGTGGAAGGAATACTTGAGTTAATCCATCAGTCTGCTGTATGATCGAGACGTGTAGGATGTTTCAAGTTCCAACCCTTATTACATCGTAGAATCTAGTATTTATAGAAAAAGTAAATAACTTCCTAAAGGTAACTTCCTAAAGGTAACTTCCTAATCTATTTTCTGATACCTATATGGCAGTTTTGCCATATTCAAATTCAAACTATTTGACAAGCAAACTTCTCTAATCTGCTTCAATTCTTTGAACCGTTTTGTGTCAACTTGCTTGTTGTCAACGAGTTTGGCTATCGATTAGCTTATCTTGCTGATGTCTTGTCAGTCTTGAAGACTTAGCCATTTTCATACTTTTGTACGTTTGACAACTCTTCTTAACACTTTGTCAAAAAGTTATGTTGTCAATTTATCCTTTCTGTCGGCCAGTCAAATGCATTCGTCAATAATCAGAAATTTCACCCTTGACAGATGCGCTCTAGGTTTCTCCTTTTTGACGGCTTTTCTTGTCTGACATGTCAACTGAAGAATTTCTTGTCAACTCCACACCTGTCAATTATAATCTTCTGAATTCGACGTTCTTCTTTATGTACATTCTTCTGTCAACTTTATTCCTGTCGACTTTGAACTTGGTCAATTTTGCTCTCTTCAATCCAACTCTCGTCTACTTTGGGAATTCCTTATGAATTTGACAATCTTGCTTTTGACCAATTTTTCTGTCAACTTTCCGTCTGTCAACTTAATACTTGTCAACTTTCTTGACAACTTTTCGTCTGTCAACTTAGTACTTGTCAACTTTCTTGACCAATTTTCTGTCAACTTTCCGTCTGTCAACTTAGTACTTGTCAACTTTCTTGACAACTTTCCGTCTATCAACTTAGTACTTGTCAACTTTCTTTTAGCCAAACCAGTATATACCAATTTTGGGATTTCTTCTCAATTTTCATGGAGCCTCTTTCTGCCTGTCTGACGAAAACTCACATGAAAATTCACTCCTAACAGATGCCCCCCAAGTTTTGTCTTTCGACGGCTTACGGAGAGAGGCAAAACTTCGACAGTCTACAATCTTGATGCCATCAATCCTCTTAAAAACCAATTCATTCTTCAACTCCTAAACAAACTCCAATTCTCAGACACATCTTCCACCTCTTCCGACAGACACCTTGTCTACTATCGTCAAACCAGTGAAAGTTCCTGCCTCTAAACTTGAAGACTTAATTAATTTTCTGTCAGAGACTGGTCGTCGGAGTTCATCAAGATCTGCCCATTTTTCAAAATTGACAGGGCAAGATTCGAGTGATTATCAAGCTGTCAAGTTTATACAAGAGCTTAAATCCCTTTTCAAGCATCCACTTGACATCTTATGTTCAGATTCAGCCGTCCGTTCGACCATGACCAATCTTCTCCAACGACTTAATCTAACCAAGAACATTACGCCAACTTCAAGCAGGGTCACTATGGCTTCTGCACAAGAATACTTTGATGGTCTGATAGACAAATTGTCAACCATCAATGATGTTATATCCCCTTTTGAAGTCGAAGAAATCAACAAGGACAGTGTGTTGGGGACTCTACGCACCATGAAGGCCACAAGAGAACAAGAGATTCATGCCATTGCTGACGATGACAAAGCTGACTTGGCAGTAGACAAAGAGATTGTTGACTTAGAAGTTGCTTTAACACAAGCCAAAGAGAAAAAACTTCAACTTGCACAACCTCTGTCTGCCAGCAAAGAAAAGGTTAATCAAATTGACGATGAATCTAAAAGTCAGGGGTGACTTCCAAGACGATTGTCAACATTCTAATAGCCATGCAATCTAAACATCTGGCTGCCAAGGTTGATAGAGAGGCTCTGGAGAAGGCTTGGGAAGAAATCAGAAATTCTCAATCTTAGTTTAGTTGCCATTTTTTTTTGTATGTCAACTGAACATCTTTTTAACTTATCTTTTTGAATACTCATAATTCGACACACATCTGTGTATGCCAACCATCAGTTTCTAGCCTGCTCTCTTGGGAATAAGTTAGCTTAAATTGACAGGATGTACTTTTGACAATGTAAAATTGTATTTCCAAATCAATGATTAAAACTTATGTTCTATCTCATTTACTGTCAATTTTTACTTCTAGCATCGTCGGCTTATACTTTTCAAATACTTGCCATTAACTGACTTTATTCTTAAGCCAGTATTAATGTCGACGAGTGCATGAGCATTTCCAGAAAATACTTTATCAATTCTAAATGGTCCTTGCCATTTAGGTGACCATTTGCCATATTCTTGACAACTTTCATCCATGGGCAAAATGACTTTCCACACCAGATCATCTACCATAAACGCTTTGAATTTTACTCGGCTATTATAAAATTTTGCAATTCTTTCTTTTTGCCGAGTCAAATTTTCCAACGCAATCAATCTTTCATCACTTAACTCGTCCAATTCGTCGAACATTGCATTCCAATCTGGTCAAGAGAGGGCGGGTCATTTTGCCTTTGAATGCGAGTGGATTGGAGATTGATTTCGACAGGTAGTACAGGATCATGTCCATAAGTCAGACGATATGGCGAAGTTCCTGTCGACTGTCTGGGTGAATTTCTATATGCCCATAATATTTGATCAAGGGTATTATGCCAACTCTTTGGTTGTCGGCCCACATGCTTTTTAATAAGATTAATAATGATCTTATTTATGGCCTCAACTTGGCCATTTGCTTGTGCATAATATGGTGTGGATGTAAGCATTTTTATATGCCTAGAACTAGCATATTCCACAACTTTCTTTCCGACAAATACCGACCCTTGATCTGTTGTCAGAGACTGGGGTATGCCAAACCGACAGATGATGTGATTTTCAATGAAGTCAATTACGTCTTGTTGGGTGACGGTTTTTAGGCAAATTGCCTCTACCCATTTGGTAAAATAATCAACTCCAACTAAAATAAATTGATGCCCTTTTGACGAAGCAGGATGTATCTGGCCAATTAAATCTAGAGCCCATCCCCTAAATGGCCAAGGCTTGATAATAGAATGCAACTCGCCAGCCGGCACATTTTGTATATGTCCATGTTTTTGACATTGTTCACAAGATTTGGCAAATAAAATACAATCTTTAACCATAGTTGGCCAATAATACAAACTTCTTCGTAGAACCCATTTCATTTTATCACCTGCCTGATGTGCTCCACATATGCCCTCATGGACTTCTGATAGAGCTAGATAAGCATCTTGCTCATTCAGGCACTTGTGTAGAGTCCGCACACAGATTTTCTGTATAATTGATCCTCCTTGCATCGTGTAATTCAATGCCTTATACTTTGTTTTTCTATCTACATTCGGACTTGGATTTTCCAAATACTCGATTATTGGCAACCTCCAGTCATTAGGCAGAATTACATCATTAACTAAAATATCTCTTTCTTCTAATGGATACAGCAATTCTCTGATTTCCATTAGTGTCGACAGAGTCTTTTGAGATATTTTATATCCTGAGGCTATTTGAGACAACTCATTAGCCTCTTGATTTAAATTTCTGGGAATATATTGAACAATTACGTCATCAAATTTTTTCATCAATTTGTTAGCTACGATACAATATTTTGACAAATTGTAGCTAACACATTTGTATTCTTGTGTGAGTTGTTTGATGACTAATTGAGAATCCCCAAAAATATGCACATTTCGTGCTTTTATTTCTATCAATATTTCCAATCTAACAATCAAAGCTTCATATTCAGCTTCGTTGTTGGAACATGGATATTTAAGTTCAAACATGAACTTTGTAGGAATTCCTTGTGGGGTCACAATTAGGATTCCTATTCCACTACCTCCTTGATGCCTTGATCCGTCAAAATAGAGTTTCCAAGGTAGTAAACTGACAACATTTATTTCTGGCACATCCAGTCCTGGATGGTCTACCAAAAAGTCAGCTATTGCTTGTCCTTTGACAGCTTTAGCTGGCATGTATTGCAAAGAATACTCTGATAAAGCAATGGTCCACTTACCAATTCGTCCATTAAGGATTGGTTTCGACAACATATACTTTATTACATCAGTCTTGGAAATAACTAATACATGACATGGCATCATATAATATTTGAGTTTTGTACAAGAAAAATATAATGCTAGACATAACTTCTCTATTGCACTATATCTTCCCTCAGCATCGTTTAGGACTCTACTTAGATAATATACAGCCCTTTCAACATTGTCATCGTCATCATGGGCTAATAAACATCCTATAGTGTCCTCTGATGCTGATATGTACAACTTCAACGGTCGACGGGGCACTACAGGCATCATGACCGGTGGACTGACTAGATACTGCTTAATCTGGTCAAAAGCCTCTTGGTGACAAGGTTCCCAAATGAAGCTTTGTTCTTATTTCAACTTGACCAGTGGTGCAAATACTCTTGTCCTTCCTGACAGATTTGATATGAATCTTCTGAGAAAGTTAACCTTCCCTAAGAAGGATTGTAGCTCTTTCTTATTTGTCGGCGCGGAGGCTTCCATGACTGCTTTGGCTTTATTCTTGTCTACCTCGATTCCTTTCTTGTTGTCGCGACCGTCCCGTCCGGACGCCGCAAAAAGAAAGGTAAAAACAGAGGAGTCGCCACTAAAATTTTTATTGGGAAAATCTTAGAAAACCCATGTTTTAAAGGTAAACTGGTCTAAAAAAAAAGATGAGATGAGTCCGGGAGTCGGTTACGAGTAGGGAAGGTGTTAGCACTGTTGTGACTCCGGCAAGTGTACCGGGTCATCGCAAGTAATAAAAATAACACGGTAAGTAATTACCGAGGTCGAACTCAGGGATTGGGCTACCAATTCGACTAATCCGCGGGAAATCCGATGCGTTCGGTCAAGTTACGGAAGAAGGTGGTTAAGAGAGAGAAGAGAGAATGGAATCGAAATTCAATTAACAAGTCTAAATAAACTAATTAACTAAAAATCAGAAAACTAAAATGTCCAAGGTCACAAATCCACCTACCCAATATGTACACCCAAGTGATGATGAATTCCTCCCTAAGTTCAATTACAATGTCAACCGGGACCCCTAAATTCTCCTAAATCCACTCTCGTGCTCATTAGGACGTATTCGACGATTGGATTAATTACTTCCTAGATCTCATAATCCTAATCTCGAATTCTGTTAATTCTTGTTCCCTATAAGGTCGCACCGATCTCCTACTCACTCTCATGCAATATTCGATCGATGATCCTAATTCAAGTTCTAAACGTGAATCGCTGACTAAGCCTCATCAACGTTAACAAGTCAATCACGCAACACATATGATCAACACAATCAAGTCAGAATTATAAAACATTTATGATCCCGATTCAAGTTCTGAAACGCGAATCGCCGTTAGGCCTCAAACACGTTTAACTGATTAATCATGCAAAACATATGATCAAACATTCAAATCAGAATCGAAAAACAAGAATTGAATTAAAGGAGAAAGACATACATCATATCGGATCTACACTGCCATGGGTGGCTTCATCATTCCCTCGGACGATGGGATTAGTTCCTCATGCTCATAGACAAGCGATCGGACATAATCTCCATAAGAAAAAGGGAGACGCAGCTCCAAAGAGAAAATAAATTACCCTACGCTACTCTAAACAGTGGAAAACTACTAGGATTCGCCGCCCTCCAAAAGCCCTACAGCCTCCTCAAGTTTCCTCCTCCTCAATCTGATCTGCAACAGCCTTTAAATAGGATTCCTGATCTACGCTCGTTCGCGAGGCGAGCAGCCTTTCGCGAGGCGAGAATTAAAATTGGCGCGCTTTCAATTTGAACTCTCGCGAGGCGAAAGTATGTTCGCGGGGCGAGTCTTCAATTCTGGGCTGTGACCTTCATCACGGCTGGGCCGTGATGGTCTCTGACTTCCGGGGTCTTCAAACTCTCGCGAGGCGAGCTTCGTCTCGCGGGGCGAGTCTTCAAACCTTAAACTGTCACGGGCGTGGTATTCATCACGGCTTGGCCGTGATGGTCTCTGTCTTGCAGGTTTTCATGATCTCGCGAGGCGAGGCACCTCTCGCGTGGCGAGACTGAAGTGATGACTCTTGCTGCTTTGTTGACTTTCAGGCTCGCGGGGCGAGCATACACTCGAGAGGCGAGTGTCTCCAGCCTTGCAATTTCCACTGCTTTTCTACTTTCCTTGACTCCCGGAGCTTCACTTATTTAACCTGAAACAACAAAAGCACCCACAAGCGTAATTCTATTCAAAATAACCTAAAAACTACACAAAAGATGCAAAACGAGTCAAAGTCCAACTTAGGAACAAAACAAGGCAAATTTGGGCGAAAACGAGAGTGAACTCGAATAAATTGGCACATAAACCCTAATTCATCTAGTCATAAAACTAGATAAGCAAGAGGCTTATCAAGCACCCCACATCGCCCGTTTAAAAAAACGGTACCTCAAGTTAATTGTGCAAAAAACATTTTAACAGTCTTTTAAATATTTATTTTACCCCAAAAAATATTTACAAGAAAAAATTATATATTTTTTAATTTTTAATTTAAATTTTTAATTTTATTTTTTAATTTATTGTTAAAAAGGGGAAAAGTTTAATTTTTTGATTAATTATTTTAGCATAAAAAGAGACACAAAAAAAGTAAAATTTAGTTTTGACCCGACAAGATGATTTATCTTGCTCCTACGTATTCCCGGGTGCGATGGGAAACTCAAAGCCACGTAGTTCTCTAGAAAAGATTTGATTGGTTGGTTGATTTTTTAATTTTTGATAAAAGATTTGATTTTGTTTGGATTTTATTTTAGAATAAATTCACTTTTGCATAGAGTCCAAGATAAGCGGTCTTCTACGATAAACTCTTACAATTAAATGCGACACTTGAGGATGAATAAGTCCATACATCAACGTCGTAGATTGTTGCGTGAATTCAAAAGATTTTTTTTTAGAATGAAAAATTGAAATCGGGTGAAATTGATTAAAAGTATAAATAAAAAAACATTTAATATTTTTTAAAAGGGGATTCACTCTTGCACAGGATTAAAGATAGCAAAGCTATACGATAAACCCTTACAATTCATACAACGCTTGAGGATGAAAAATCATACATCAACATTGTAGATTGTTGCGTGAATTAATGAGATTTTTTTTATTAAAAAAAAGGGTTTTTGTTTTTATTTTTTTGTTAAAATTTTTTTGGAAAGAAAGAGATAAAAGGACTGTTAGGTTACCTACTCCTTAAACCCAACAGATCAGCCCAAACAAAGACACATCACTAACTAAAAACATAAATATACACACCCATTAAGAACCCACAATCTGAAACCCAAAATTAAGTGATAAGTAAAAAAAGGAGTTAAAAATAATAAACATAAGAAAGAAGCTTCTAGCTTCTTAACGTTACCAACAAATGAACAAGAGAAGCAGATATCTTTGGGTGAAAACAGAGGGGAAGACGGTGCGGCGGAGGAAGACGCTTCGCGTGGCGGCGGAGCCGAGTCTTTGGCGTCTAGGTGGGAGCGGCGAAGAGAGGGTCACAGATCTGGTGTGTGGCAGGGACTCGCGGCGGAGGGGATGCGTTCGCGTGGTGGTCCGCGAGGTGGTCCGCGTGGGTTGCGCAGCGGTCTTCTCCCTCGTGCTGGCGAGCAGCGACCGGATCTGCTCTTTGAGGTGGTGGTTGCACAGCTTGAAGGTGGCGGCGCGAACCAGTCCACAAGGAAGAAGGAGGAGCTGAGTTTGGAGGGAGGAAGAAGAAAAGAGAAAGAAGAAGAAAGAAAAAGAAAAAGAAAGAAATGGGTTCTGTTGAGGGAGGAAGGAGGTGTGAAGTTAAGGGGAAGAAAGCAGAAATCTTGCTCTGCTGATGAGAGGAAGAAGACGTGAAGGAAGAGGAAAGGAAAAAAGAGAGAAGAAAAGAAAAGGGAGTTTTTTTTTTCTGGGTATATGATTTTCTGATTTTTCTTTGTTCTGGAGTTGGGTATTTTGTGTTTGATTTGTGATTTTGGAGTGATGGTTGCTTGAGTATTTTTTCTGCTGGTTTTTGGTTTTCCTCTTCCTCTGGTCACTGTTCAATATATAGCATCAGGGGGAAGAAGATGCCAAATTTTTCTGTTGGTGGGTACAAGTAGTGGGGAGCAAATCAGCCTTTGCTCCACCACCTTGCAGGGGCAGCAATGGGTGAGGATGGCTTGTACCATTGTCCCCCTTTTCCCGAAAAAAAGAAGAAGACAAAGAAGAGGGGTACAAGCTTGGGATCTGAGTTTTTTTGAAATTTTTACTTTTTATTATTTATTATTTTTAAACAAATCAGAATAGTAACAATTTTTGTTGTGTTTGGGATAATGGGCCCAAAAGATAAAAACGAAAATGGGCTCCATTTGATGATGTAATGGGCCCAAAAACAATATTTTTTGTTTTATTTTTATTATTTTTTGTTATTATTTTCAAGACATTAAATAAAAAATCAGGGCAAAATTAGGTGTTCACGATTTGCCCTCTTTACTTGTTTCTTATTAGATAGTAGGTGTAACCGTAGTTAACCTATTATCGTTATAAGAAACGAGTAAAGACATGAACTCCAATTTTGGACGGTGTTCGCTGAAAAGTAGATGGATGCATAATTAAAAGCTTACGGGATGGACGGCTCGTAGAAGCTCGAACAGAAAGATAAAAGCTTGCGGAGTCGTTTGTCCGATGGAGCTTGACCAAGCATAGCTTACGGGGTACGATACCCGTCGAAGCTTGACAAAATGTAAAAAGCTTACGGAGTCGGTTGTCCGCTGAAGCAAAAATGATTAAAAGCTTGTGGAGTCGGTTATCCACTGAAGCTTGACAGAAAAGTTAAAAGCTTGCGGAGTCGGTTGTCCACTGAAGCTTAAAAAGAAAAGGTAAAAAGCAGGCGGAGTCGGGTATCCGCTGAAGCTTTAAAGGAAAGGTAAAAAAGCTTACGGAGTCGGTTGTCTGCTGAAGCTTGAAAGCAAAAGAATTAAAAGCTTGCGGAGTCGGTTATCCACTGAAGCTTGAAAGCAAAAGAATTAAAAGCTTGCGGAGTCGGTTATCCACTGAAGCTTGAAAACAAAATGATTAAAAGCTTGCGGAGTCGGTTATCCACTGAAGCTTGAAAGCAAAAGAATTAAAAGCTTGCGGAGTCGGTTATCCACTGAAGCTTGAAAACAAAATGATTAAAAGCTTGCGGAGTCGGTTGTCCGCTGAAGCTTGAAAGCAAAAGAATTAAAAGCTTGAGGAGTCGGTTATCCACTGAAGCTTGAAAACAAAATGACCAAAAGCTTACGGAGTCGGTTGTCCGCTGAAGCCTGATAAGAAATGTTAAAAGCTTACGGAGTCAGTTATCCGCTGAAGCTTGAAAGGAAAGGCGAAAAGCTTGCGGAGTCGGTTATCCGCTGAAGCTTGACATGAAAGGTAAAAACCTACGAAGTTTGTGCAATTTACTGGGTTTTGTGCTCACAAGAGATAAACAATTACAATGCATGATGCCAAAAATGTAGTATATGCTTGACGAAAACCTCGAATGATTTCAATGAAACACAAGGAAAGCCTGTAACACGTTACTATTTTTTTTAATTTTTTTATCGCTTAGGTGTTTCTTATTATCACCCTTGACCCCTTGAAGTATTGATCACAGACAAGCCCGGAGGTGAACTAAAACGTGTCCTGTCTTCGTGGAGAATAAAGGCTATGTGCTTTTGAAAGGGTACGCTTTCTCTGTAGTGATTGTCCCTATGCTTCCTGTCAGTAGACCACGGTGCCCTTTGTCGGGAGGTCATCTTGTTCTTTACGAACCTTTGAGATTTTCAAAGAAGTTCTAAATGCTCTTGAAGACACCAAATACATGTTTCACATCTTAGTATATACTTATCATGATGAATGCACACACACAATTGACAGAAGTTAAGAGAAAGAGATAAGGGTAAAAAGAATTGGGAGTCAATGTCATTATATTTGGACCGAAAAGGAATACAAAGCAAATATTACAATGGAGTATGGAATTGTAAAAGGTTGTGGAGTGGAAACACATCTCCTCAAGTGACATCTCTTTCCATGACTAGTGTTAGTATCCCTCATACTATCTTGACTGCTTACTAATCAACATCTGAGAACGATATCTGCCCTGATTTTCATGCATCTAGCCTACTGATTCCCCCAGCTCATCAGCTTGACGACACTTCCATTGTTTATTTATTTTATGAACCCTAACTTTTGCCTAGACCGCCTTTTCAGGTTTTCAACCTAGCGGGTTGCTCTAACTTTTGCTTAGACTGTCTTTTCAGATTTTCAGCCTAACGAGCTTCTCTTTTTCATTTTTCACTCTTTTTCTTTTTCCTTTTTCTCTTGGGAAGTGCGTTCAAGCATAGTACTTTTTGACTGCATCTGAGTTTACAGGGAGTGGAAGATCTTCCCCATCCATCCTTGTGAGAATTAAAGCTCCTCCCGAGAAGGCCTTTTTCACAACGTAAGGTCCTTCGTAGTTCGGGGTCCACTTTCCCCGATGATCCTTTTGGATCGGTAGGATCTTTTTGAGCACTAGATCACCCTCCCGAAACTGCCGCGGGCGTACCTTCTTCTCGTAAGCTCTCATCAACCTTTTCTGGTACAATTGGCCGTGACACAGTGCTTCTAATCTCTTTTCTTCAATGAGATTCAATTGGTCGAGTCGATCCTGAACCCACTCGGCTTCTTCCAGTTCTGCTTCTCTCAGTACCCTTAATGAAGGGATCTCTACTTCAATCGGGAGCACTGCCTCCATCCCATAAACTAAAGAATACGGAGTTGCCCCTGTCGAGGTGCGAATAGAGGTACGGTAGCCGTGCAAAGCAAAAGGTAACACCTCATGCCAATCCTTATACGTCACCACCATATTTTGGACAATCTTCTTGATATTTTTATTAGCGGCCTCAACTGCTCCGTTCATCTTTGGGCGATAAGGGGAGGAATTGTGATGCTTTATCTTGAAGTTTTCGCACATCTCTTTCATCATTTTGTTGTTCAAGTTAGTCGCATTATCAGTGATGATCTCGCTTGGCAACCCATAACGACAAATTAATTCTCTTTTTACGAATTTGATCACGACATTCCGGGTTACATTGGCATATGATGCAGCCTTAACCCACTTTGTGAAATAATCAATGGCAACAAGAATGAAGCGATGCCCATTCGAGGCTTTTGGTTCGATCGGACCGATCACATCCATTCCCCACATTGAGAATGGCCAGGGTGCCGTCATGACATTCAAGGGAGCTGGCGGCGCATGAACCCTATCAGCATATATTTGACACTTATGGTACCTCTTTGCATAATTAAAGCAGTCTGCTTCTATTGTCAACCAATATTGACCAGCCCTCAAGATTTTTCTTGCCATTGCATGCCCGCTCGCATGTGTTCCGAAAGACCCTTCATGGACCTCCTCAATTATCTGTTTAGCTTTTTTCGCATCGACGCATCTTAACAATACCATGTCATGATTTCTTTTGTAGAGAATACCTCCATCTAAATAGAAACTCATTGCAAGTCTTCTTAGAGTTCTTTTGTCGTTTTCTGAAATGCCCGGAGGATATTCCCTTCTTTGGATGAAGCACTTGATGTCATGGTACCACGGTTTTTGATCAGACTCTTCCTCTATCACTTGACAATATGCAGGATGATCACGACTTTCCATTTTGATGAGTGGTAAGTTCCTCTCGTCACTTACTTTGAACATCGAGGACAAGGTAGACAGCGCGTCAGCTAATTGGTTATCTTCTCGGGGAATATGATGGAATGTGACTTCATCAAAATGCTCAATCAAGCCTTTGATGTAATCATGGTATGGGATTAACTTGGCATCTCGGGTTTCCCATTCCCCTCTTAGCTGGTGGATGACTAATGCGAGTCCCCATATACCTCCGATATCCTTGCCTTTGATTCTATCGCTGCCAGGATCCCAAGCGCACAAGCTTCATATTCGGCTATATTGTTTGTACAATCAAAGCAAAGCCTTGCGGTGATGAGGGAAATAATCATTTTCCAGGCGAGATTAGTATTGCCCGATTCCATGCCCCAATGCATTAGAAGCTCCATCAAATAACAAAGTCCACTTTTCTTTTTCTAGTGATTGCTCGCGATCAAACAAAGCCATTATATCTTCATCCGGAAATCGCATTGCATCGATCCATAATCTTCCACCGGCTGATTGGCTAGATACTCATGAGAGAACTACCTTTTTGCTTTTTGGGTGACATAGACAATGTCGTATTCCGATAGCAGGACTTGCTAGCGAGCAATTCTTCCAGTCAAAGCAGGCTTATCAAAGATGTACTTGATCGGATCCATTTTGGACACCAACCAGGTAGTGTAACACAACATGTAATGTCTCAAACGGCGGGCCGCCAGCCAAGCCAAAGCACGGCAAGTGCGTTCCAAAGAATGAGTAGTTGGCTTCACAACTAGTGAACTTCTTGCTTAGATAATAGATGGCATGTTCCTTCCTTCCTGACTCATCGTGTTGCCCCAGTACACAACCCATTGATTCATCTAGCACGGTCAAATACATGATAAGAGGTCTTCCCGGAACTGGGGGAACCAAGACCGGAGGCTCCAGTAGGTATTGTTTGATCTTCTCGAAGGCTTTTTGACAATCTTCATTCCATGTTACTGCCTGATTTTTGCGTAGCAATTTAAAGATTGGTTCACACGTCGCGGTCAGTTGGGAGATGAACCGGGCAATGTAGTTCAATCTTCCTAAAAACCCACGAACTTCTTTCTCTGTTCGAGGTGCTGGCATATCGATGATTGCTCGTACTTTTTCAGGATCAACCTCTATTCCTCTTTGACTAACAATGAACCCCAGAAGCTTGCCTGATTTCACTCCAAAAGTGCATTTGGCTGGATTCAGTCGGAGCTTAAACTTTCTTAAACGCTCAAAAAGTTTCTGCAGATTATCAACATGGTCATCTTCGGATCTGGACTTGGCGATCATGTCATCTACATAAACTTCTATCTCCTTATGCATCATGTCATGGAATAAAGCCACCATAGCCCCGATATGTTGCCCCAAAGATTTTTCAAGCCAAAGGGCATAACCCTGTAGCAAAAGGTTCCCCATAAAGTAACAAATGTAGTTTTCTCCATATCTTCAGGTGCCATCTTGATCTGATTATATCCGGAGAACCAGTCCATGAAAGAGAATAATGCATGTTGGGCAGTATTGTCTACAAGAACATCAATGTGAGGCGGAGGAAAATCATCTTTTGGGCTAGCTCATTCAGATCTCGATAGTCAACACACATTCGAACCTTTCCATCTTTCTTGGGAACAGGAACAATGTTAGCAACCCATTGAGGGTACTTCACAACTTCTAGGAAACCTGCATCCAGTTGTTTCTTGACCTCCTCCTTGATCTTTAGAGACATTTCGCTTTCATCCTTCGTAGCTTCGCTTTCTTGGAGGACACTCCGCTTTAATGGCGGTTTGTGTTCTCTGCACACCAGGTCTAACCCTGGCATGTCTTGGTACGACCATGCGAAAACATCTTTATAATCCATCAACAACTTGATCAACCTATTTCGCTCCTTTTCTTTCAGGGAAAGGCCAATCTTGACCTCTTTTTTATCATCTTCGGTCCCCAAATTGATTGGTTCACTCGGTTCTTCATGGGGTCGAATTTCCCTGGCTTCTTGCTCTACTAACCTTAACAGTTCAGGAGGAACTTCCCCATCATCATCAACAACCTCATCAGCATGATCAATAGAATAGTCGAAATTGTATGCTGAGTTATTAACACTGTCATTTTCAAGAGAGTCACTTTTAGATCTGCATTTTGGGTAGTTATCAGGGAAAGATGAATGAATAACGGTTAAAGATGAGAAACTGTATTTATTGGTGAGGAACGATGAATAAAAATCGAAAGTAAAAAACAAAAGGGATAAGCACATAAAGATATTGAATTCATGCATTTATTGATAAGTCATACTGGAATGGAAACAAGTAATCCCATTACAACGAAAATCCTAAAGCCTTGGGCAGAGCAAAAGGATAAACATTACAGAATTACTTTGAAAAAAACTCTATGGTCCTGGGGAACTAAATGACCTCCTAATTGTTGAGCTCTGTATCCGGAGGGCATGGATACACCAAATTGACACCATGATCGGCGAGATAATCATCTTCAACAACTGCTGCTTGGTCCAGGAAGGCGAACCCTACACTTCGGAAGCTCTGTCGAATGTCACAGATGGGAACCCTTTCAGCCTCGTATTCACGATTTTCCAGGCGAGCCAGACTCTTTCTTTTCTTCTCTTCCATAACCCTCATCCTGTCGGCCTTGGTGGGTTTATATCCTAGCCCAAACCTGTCCTTGTTCTCGGTGAGCATGAGGATGTCAGTGACACCTTGGCTATTCTTCCCCAAACCGCTTCCAGGTCGGTATCCTCCTTCAAGCATAACCCTAGCCACCATAACAGACGCTTTAGATGACTGAGGTTTCAAGAGTGGAGTACTGTCCCGACATAAGTGGCATTGGCAATTTCAAGCGATTGAAAGCGGTCTCAAGAGCTTCTTCGGCAGCTTCAATGTAAGGTGTAGTTGATGTATTACTCACTAACTTATCCTCCTCTCCATAAACAATTATCAATTTGCTATCAACAATGAACTTCACTTTTCAGTGCAAGTGTGGAAGGTACAGACTCCCGCATTTAATGGATCCATGGTCGCCCCAAGAGACAACTGTAAGTTGGCGTAATGTCCATTACTTGAAAGAGTATTTCAAAGGTGCAAGGGCCAATCTGAATGGGCAATTCAATTTCTCCCATAACTTCCCTTCGGGTGCCATCGAAAGCTCTTACAATCATTGTGCTTGGCTTCATGTGAGTTCCATCGAAAGGCAACTTCGCCAGCGTTGACTTTGGCATTACATTCAAAGAAGAGCCATTATCAATGAGAACCCTGGCCATGACATGGTCTCGGCACTTCACAGAAATGTGCAAGGCCTTGTTGTGCCCCATACCTTCAGCTGGTATTTCATCATCGGTGAAAGTGACATAATTATTAGCAACTATGTTACCTACAATGTTATCGAGCTTATCAACTGTGATGTCATGGGAGACATGCGCTTGATTCAACACCTTCATCAGTACTCTTCTGTGTGGCTCAGAGTTCATCAATAGAGACAAAAGAGATATCCGAGCCGGAGTCCGATTTAACTGATCCACAACCCTATATTCACTCTGCTTGATGAACTTCAAGAATTCACCTACCTCCTCATCAGATACACCTTTTTTATTCTCACCCCCATCTGCTTCCTTGTCATCTAGGATTTCTTCCACCTTCTCTTTCCCTTTGTGATCCTTTCCTTCCTTTTCTATTTCCCCTTTCGCAAAACCTCTGGAGTGTAAATGCGACCACTCCTAGTCATTCCACCAATTCCTGAAATGTTGGTGACTACAGTAGTCCCGTTGGAAGGATTGGGATGGACCTGCATCTCATACTTCCATGGTACTGCTTTGGTGTCCTTGTAAGGGAAAGGACTTGGAACTCGGATGACGATTGGTGTTGGCCCATTTGGAACCGGCAAAGGTTTCTTCTCAGTATAGTATATCACCACTGGTCTCGGAGTGACTTGCTCAGGAATTGGTTGAGGATTAACCACAACAGTAAAAGGGGTTATCTTAACTGGGGTTAGGGAAATTGTAGATTCAGCAACCATATTGATGGCATACTCATTTGATTCACAACCAATTAAGATAAGCTTCATATCCATTAGCCGCTGCACAACTTGCCGAAACTCCGAACAGTCTTCAATCGAATGCCCCATGCTCCCATCAAAGTCACACCTTATATCTCCATCGAGACCCTTTTCTTCCGTGGCCGGGATTTGGATCAATCCACATTTGCACATCTCTCTGAAAACATCTCTCATAGGAGTCCTAACATCGGCCACTTTACTCTTGAGAGTATGTTCCAAAAAGCTCCCAATGGCATTGACTCCCGAACCCCCATGATTTGGCATAGGACCTTGTCCCCCATTCGGAGCATCCTTTTGAAAGCTCAACCACTTAGCATCAATAAGGTCTTGTACCTTAAATTTGAAAGCCCTGCAGTTCTCGGTGGAATGACCTACTGCCCCTGCATGGTACTCATATTTAGCATTTCGATCAAACCACTTCGGATAGGGAGGCCCCAATGGTTTCATCGGGATTGGAGTCAACACAGATTTGCTTATAAGCTGATGCAGTAGCTCGGTGTAGGTCATGGATATCGGGTCGAAATGTACTGGCTTTCTTTCCGAGTTGTATGGTGGTCTTGTTTGGCTGGTGCTTGGGTTTGGATTTAGAGGCTGGACGATTTGAGGTGGCATGGTGGGGTGTGTTTGAGACTGAGAAGGGTATGATGGCCGGTAGGGAGCCATTTGTTGAGGGTTTGGAAATTGCGAGGTTGCAGCGATGTATGGCTGGTTGGCTTGGTGATATGGAGGTGGTTGGTAATATGGGGCGTATTGGGCATGGAAGGAGGGTGTTTGGTTTGGTCTCCATTGGTTCGGTTTCTTCCATTCACGAGGTTACTGCATGTGCCTCTCCCTCCTTCTTTTTCACGAACGGGGTTTTCTTTGGGCGTTCCCTCATCAAGTCTCGGCAATCTTGCCATTCCTCATTCCGCTTTCAATTCTCTCGCCGATGATGACCATGTCGGAAAAATTTGATGACACACTCCCAATCATCCTATCATAGAAGGGCGACGGAGTGTATCAATGAACATTGCTACGATTTCTTTCTCAGCCTAAGGGAGGCTCCACCGAGCAGCCAGTTCCCTCCATTGTTGTGCATATTCTTTGAAAGTCTCCACGTCCCTTTTTGACATATTTTGAAGTTGCATCCTGTCGGGAGCCATGTCAATATTGTACTTGTATCTTGCTCAGGAATGCATCTGCTAGATCTTTGAAGGATCGGATGTGTACCCGCTCGAGATGCGTATACCAATTTGAAGCTCGCCTGCACAAACTGTCTTGGAAGAAGTGAATCAAGAGTTTATCATCTTGGGCATGTGACGCCATCTTCCTAACATACATGGTCAAATGGTTCTTGGGACAAGTGATTCCCCGATATTTGTCAAAATCGGGCACCTTAAATTTCGGGCGGAATTACAACATTTGGCACCGGAGAGAGCTCGAGGCGTCCCAAGACCATAACTACTTACCCCTTCAATGGCCCGCAATCTTTCCTCTAGTACTTCCAGCTTTTCTTTAGACTGGGAATCCCTCCCGATCGATTCACCTGAGCTTCTCCGTACATATTATTGGGAAATGAATATGGCATGGAGGAGGAACCAAAGTTTAGCATTATTTGAGCCCCCCTGGGGTCCATAATGTAGGGTGTATTGTGGGGGCCTTGGATTGACAGAAGGTGTCACTATCGGGGTGTTACCATCTGTAGGGTCGACATTTTGTGTCCTGCGAGTATTTCGACAGACATTGGTGGGAATTTGTGTCCGAGTGATGCCATCTTGTGGATGGGGGCGCTTGGTGGTACAAATCCATGAGGCAAACCATATGGGGATTGTTTGGGTCAAATGAAAAATGAGTTTGGTTGAGAGGCATCATGGCCCCTGGTGGGTTGAAGCCTTGAACAGAATCGAGTAAAACCAGGGATGGGATGAGAGGTGTGGCCGGGATGTCCTTCTTTCGAGGCTGGAGGGTTTTCCTCTGTGTTCTTTTCTTTCTGCATTGCCTGCAGGATCTCCATCATCTTAGCCATATGATCCTTGATTTGGCTGACCTCATCCCTGATCTCTTGGACTTCTTCTAGTTCATCTGCCATGGCTCTTGTTTGTGACCGAGTGCGATAAGGGTGTCTTCGAGCAATTGTTCAGAAAAGCCACACACTGTTTTAAAACCACAAGAGAAATGAGAAAAAAATGTTTGAAAAACGAAAAGCTTTTAAGAAAATCACCTTTGGAGTTTATTATTATATAATTTTTTTGAGTTAACACCTTATAACAGACAGAGATGGTCCCTCCATCCCACACAGAGAGCATTTTGCTCATAAGATGGAATGGAGTTGACAACAAATCTAGGGGAGAAACAACTCTCCACAATAGATGTTGTCTCAAACACACTAGCAATTTCTGAATTGAGACACCTCGTCCCACCCTTTGCGCAGAAGGAAGAGTCCTGTAAGGCAAAGATGTAGTTGACAACATACTAAAGGAAGACCATGTTCCACGATAGGTGTCGTCACAAATCAAGTGCAAGAGTTGGAGTGCGAAGGAATCATAGAAGAAGAACTGGTTCCATTAAAAACTTCTCAAAGCCAATACATAGAATTCTGGAGGCAATGACATATTTCATTAAAATCTCCTCAAAACAATACATAGATCGGGATTACATCACAATTCTCAACATTGTTTCAACATTTTCATCCTAAAGTCAATAACTTAGGTCTCTTTCTTTTTAGCCCTCGAGCAAATCCTCCACACATTTGCATGAAATCATCCAACTCAGCAGGGAGACGAAGCATAGGGTCTCGTGCGAATTTGTTCTTTTGCCCTCTCAAAGCTTTGGACAAAATTCGGAATACAATGGCTTAGCTCCAAATTCATGCTCATATATCTTTTTTTCCATATGTCAATATCTATCCCTCGCTCTTGGGCATCTTCTCTCCACCACTTCACGGCGTTCATTACTTGAACCCTTTGATCATGATAGTGTTTCGATGAGGTCCACCCTAGATCGCATTGCTTCTTGATATCGACTAGTAGGATATTCAGCTCTTGGACCTTTTGTACCAACTTATCAATCGTCCTGTCTTGTGCACAAATTTGTTTTTGTAAGTTGGCATTGACTCCCCTTTGCCGATTGACTTCCACTTCCAATGACTTTCTCACATCTCCTTGTAGAATGACTTCTTCTTCTAACTGGCGCTTTTCTTTTCTTAGTTGATGCCTCTCTGTTGTCAAGGACAATACTTTGCATTCAAGATTCTGGATCCTAGTTATGACGCTCGACGGGACCTTGTCTGTATTCTTCGGGACTTTTGAGGTTGCGGAGATGTCTGCACACAAATCTTTTAAATGTTCATTTTCTTTTGTTAACCTCTCACAACGTTTCTGACCAACGACTATTTTCAGCTCGGCATCTTGCTTTTGTTGCTCCATTTCCTTCATTTGTGCCTCCAGGATTTTTAGTTGTTCTGCCATTTGAGTTACCGAAGGGGAGTAATCTTCAGCTTTCATGTTTTCTGCAGGAATGTTGACAAGACCTTTCCTTGATTTTCTCCATGCTTCATACTCTGAGACAATGATTAGGATTGGTCGGCCCAATTGTGATCTCCCCGCCATCCTCACATTTTTCCATGCATTTCTAACTTCTTTTGCCACCAACTTGGTATTCTCACCATCCTCGTATCGAAAACAGCATCCACCGAGTTGTTCTTCTCGTGGCACGGTTTGCGTCCAACAAAGTTGTCGTAAGGCTATGGCGGGTGTGTAGGATATGCAACCTCTTGGGCCCATCAAAGGAACATTTGGATAATCACCACAACTATAAATGATCTCTTGACCCTGTTGACTTTCGTACCATGGGCATACCCACTTAAAAGAGTCTCTTTCTACCTTGTCAAACTCGTTCTTCCATTCCTCTTCATTAAGCTGTCTTGTAGGGATGTTATGGAAGCCTCTTAGTGGATCTGAATGGCGGTTGATATAGCCTTTTGCGTACATGTGAGTCATGACCCATACATAGAGCAACTGTGCACAACATCTGAGCTTCCCCTTTGGATGCCGCTGGCAAAATTCTAGAGTTAAAAGTGTTTCAGCCAATACTGCCAGCACGGGGTTCTTCTTTCTTTCAACTGTGAAGAACACGTCCATTGCTGCTTGATCTATCATGTCTAGCGCTGATGGAAATAGAACCAATCCATATATTGCTAGTGCCAATACCCTTTCAAAGGTTTCCCAGTCTTGTCGATCCATTAGTTTCCTCAAATGATTTTCAAGGAACTTTCCGGTTAACCCTCGCGAGTTTGAGTGCCCGGTCAAGTTCACTTCAATTGCAAGAAGCCCTAGTAACCCTGCTATGCTTGCGGTGGTCAAGTATTGCCCCAGGTGAAAGTACACAACGGGATTTTTCTGCATTGGCAAACTTAACAGGCAAGCATATTCTTCAATGGTGGGTGTAATGTCCATGTTTGGCAACTCGAAACATCTGAGACGTGGGTTCCAATACTGAATTAGAGCACTCAAAGCAGTAGCTTCAACTGGTACGAAAATTAGGTCCAAGATCCCTCCATATTTCTTGACAAAGCTTTTTCGATGCTCTTGAGGCAAAGATTGGCTCAACTCTTTCAGATTCTCTAATGAGTTCAAAATCACCTTGGAGCTCTTGGTGGCAGGAACATTGCTAGTGTGTCTGACTTTTTCCATCTCTTGTAATTAAAGGTGTTTTCTCTTACCAAATTATCTGTGCAAAGAAAATTTATTTTATTAATAACGCTTGAAAAGCAAAATTACTTATGCATGAGAGCGTACCAAGATGCATGAATGAATGACATATTGACGATGCATGGCCTAAAATACTACATGTACGAGCATACAATATAATGAGAATGAGTGTAACAGAATGCATGAATGAATTGCATGTTAAGGTGCATGTGGATGCGTGCAGAAAATCGTTATGATGCAAGGGATATAAAATGTGATTATTCATGTTGCAGAAAAAGACGGAATGCGCTCCCTTTTGTCCTACATAGGTCATATCCTAAAGTTGGGACTTCTGAAGTCAAGACCCTATTTTGGTAGGTTGCTAATGGCATTTTATGTGCATGACTTTCGGGATAGATCTAGACCCCTAAACCTATGGTCCCCGGATTACCCTCATCTAAAAGATAAGGATCCGAATCCATGAATCTCACCACAGGGACAAATAAGTCACAATGTGGCAGTCCATGTACCGGTAGCAATCCGAGCGGGAGAATCAATGACTGATGAGGGGGACACAAAAGCATCACAATGACATCACTGAAGCCCCTTCTAATCTTATGGCATTCCAAGACTCGGGTATAGAGCCCAAAAGTGTGTGCAACATGTGAGAGTGATGTGTGTGACGGGAGCATACAAACCTTCACAAAAACCTACTAAAACACAACTACCCCAAACCTGCAAAAAGGAACAAACAAATACCAATACAAAAAAAAAAATTATCTACCATAAGGTTGCAAGAATATATAAGAGCAATTATGAAAGCATAAAAAGAAATAAAATAAAAAGGGTAAAACAGATATTTCCAAAGCTGTTGAAAAAGAAATGCACAACCAACTATAATAGGCCTGACTCTCAAAAGTCCCCAGTGGAGTCGCCAGCTGTCGCGACCGTCCCGTCCGGACGCCGCGAAAAGAAAGGTAAAAACAGAGGAGTCGCCACTAAAATTTTTATTGGGAAAATCTTAGAAAACCCATGTTTTAAAGGTAAACTGGTCTAAAAAAAAGATGAGATGAGTCCGGGAGTCGGTTGCGAGTAGGGAAGGTGTTAGCACCCCACATCGCCTGTTTAAAAAAAGGTACCTCAAGTTAATTGTGCAAAAAACATTTTAAAAGCCTTTTAAATATTTATTTTACCCCAAAAATTATTTACAAGAAAAAATTATATATTTTTTAATTTTTAATTTAAATTTTTTTTTATATTTTTTAATTTATTGTTAAAAAGGGGAAAAGTTTAATTTTTTGATTAATTATTTTAGCATAAAAAGAGACACAAAAAAAAGTAAAATTTAGTTTTGGCCCGACAAGATGATTTATCTTGCTCCTACGTATTCCCGGGTGCGATAGGAAACTCAAAGCCACGTAGTTCTCTAGAAAAGATTTGATTGGTTGGTTGATTTTTTAATTTTTGATAAAAGATTTGATTTTGTTTGGATTTTATTTTAGAATAAATTCACTTTTGCATAGAGTCCAAGATAGCAGTGCTACACGATAAACTCTTACAATTCGTACGACACTTGAGGATGAATAAGTCCATACATCAACGTCGTAGATTGTTGCGTGAATTCAAAAGATTTTTTTTTAGAATGAAAAATTGAAATCGGGTGAAATTGATTAAAAGTATAAATAAAAAAATCATACATCAACATTGTAGATTGTTGCGTGAATTAATGAGATTTTTTTTATTAAAAAAAAGGGTTTTTGTTTTTATTTTTTTGTTAAAATTTTTTTGGAAAGAAAGAGATAAAAGGACTGTTAGGTTACCTACTCCTTAAACCCAACAGATCAGCCCAAACAAAGACACATCACTAACTAAAAACATAAATATACACACCCATTAAGAACCCACAATCTGAAACCCAAAATTAAGTGATAAGTAAAAAAAGGAGTTAAAAATAATAAACATAAGAAAGAAGCTTCTAGCTTCTTAACGTTACCAACAAATGAACCAGAGAAGCAGATATGCTGGGCTGAAAACAGAGGGGAAGACGGTGCGGCGAAGGAAGACGCTTCGCGTGGCGGCGGGACTGAGTGCTGGCGTCTAGGTGGGAGCGGCGAAGAGAGGGTCACAGATCTGGTGTGTGGCAGGGACTCGCGGCGGAGGGGATGCGTTCGCGTGGTGGTCCGCGAGGTGGTCTGCGTGGGTTGCGCAGCGGTCTTCTCCCTCGTGCTGGCGAGCAGCGACCGGATCTGCTCTTTGAGGTGGTGGTTGCACAGCTTGCAGGTGGCGGCGCGAACCAGTCCACAAGGAAGAAGGAGGAGCTGAGTTTGGAGGGAGGAAGAAGAAAAGAGAAAGAAGAAGAAATAAAGAAAAAGAAAAAGAAAGAAATGGGTTCTATTGAGGGAGGAAGGAGGTGTGAAGTTAAGGGGAAGAAAGCAGAAATCTTGCTCTGCTGATGAGAGGAAGAAGACGTGAAGGAAGAGGAAAGGAAAAAAGAGAGAAGAAAAGAAAAGGGAGTTTTTTTTTTCTGGGTATATGATTTTCTGATTTTTCTTTGTTCTGGAGTTGGGTATTTTGTGTTTGATTTGTGATTTTGGAGTGGTGGTTGCTTGAGTATTTTTTTCTGCTGCTGGTTTTGGTTTTCCTCTTCCTCTGGTCACTGTTCAATATATAGCATCAGGGGGAAGAAGATGCCAAATTTTTCTGTTGGTGGGTACAAGTAGTGGGGAGCAAATCAGCCTTTGCTCCACCACCTTGCAGGGGCAGCAATGGGTGAGGATGGCTTGTACCATTGTCCCCCCTTTTCTGAAAAAAGAAGAAGAAGACAAAGAAGAGGGGTACAAGCATGGGATCTGATTTTTTTTGAAATTTTTACTTTTTATTATTTATTATTTTTAAACAAATCAGAATAGTAACAATTTTTGTTGGGTTTGGGATAATGGGCCCAAAAGATAAAAACGAAAATGGGCTCCATTTGATGATGTAATGGGCCCAAAAACAATATTTTTTGTTTTATTTTTATTATTTTTTGTTATTATTTTCAAGACATTAATTAAAAAATCTGGGCAAAATTAGGTGTTCACACTTGTGGACCAGGAATCCTAAGAATTTTGCTGCCGACACTCCGAAACTACACTTCTCTGGGTTCATTTTGAGATTATGCTTTCTCATTCTCTCGAATCCTTGCCTCAGATGCTCCAAATGGTCATCTTTGGTCTTGGACTTAACGACCACATCATCAATATATACTTCTACAAATTTTCCAATAACATCATGGAAAATTGTATTCATTACTCGTTGATAGGTGGCCCCTACATTCTTTAAACCGAAAGGCATGACAATCCATTCATATGTCCCAATTGCTCCTGGACATTTGAAGGCAGTTTTCGACACATCTTCTTCGGCTATAAAGATTTGATTATATCCTGGTTGTTCGTATGAACTTGGCTTTAAGCAGTCTTTGTACTTCCTCTTTAAACCGAAAGGCATGACAAACCGTCTGCTTGCTTGTTTAACAGGCTTGCAATCCTCCCTTAGTGGTAGGCGATGTTCAACAAGATCCCTGCTTAAACCAGGCATTTCGTCATAGTCCCATGCAAAGCAATCTTTGTACTCTGCTATTAATCCGACAAGTTCTCGTTTGTAATCCTCTGGCAGAAAAGCACTGACAAAAATGGGCCTTTTCTTTTCCTCTGTCCCCAAATTTATTTCTTCCAGAGGATCCTCTACTTCCACATTTTGTTTGACTTCGGCTCCTCTTTCAAAACCGAAAGGGTCGTCATCAATTATACAATCCGCCAATACACTCTCTTCAGTGTGTACTTCTCTGTCGGCCAGATAGGCCGACAATCTTCTCAAGTGGGTCTCAATACTCATTATTGGATTCTGGCCGAGTCTTGTCGGCCTTGTCCTGTATTGTAACTCCAAACTGGCTAAGAAGGCTTGCTTCCAACGTATCCTTGTTAAAAACCCCTTCAATGGCAGTTATCGGCTTCACATTTGGAGAATACACCCGGAAGTCAATATGTGATTGCTGAGCATAGCAAGCACTGTCGTCTGCCTCTACAATCTCCACTTGATCTTGTTCATTCCATAAAATCACCTTTTGATGTACCATTGATGGAACTGCCCCTACAGCGTGGATCCAATCCCTGCCAAGCAAAATGTTGTAGCTTGACTTGGCTGGAATTATGACGAACAACGTCATTCTTTCGACAGTGCCAATTTGTATGTTTAATAAAGTGACACCATCCGACGGAGATGTTTTGCCACTGAAATCAGTGACAACCATATTAGTTGGGATTAGATCTGACTGATCCTTTCCTAATTTTTTAAACATCGCTCTAGGCATCAAGTTTACAGCAGCGCCTCCGTCAATTAAGACCCTATTGGTGGGTCTTCCATCAATTATAGCCTTCACATGTAAAGGCCTTAAATGATTTTTCTGTTCTTCGGTAGGTTTCTCCAACTGGGCCTCGTTGTCGAATACAGTAACTAAATTTTCTTGAACACACATCCAGTGGTCACTTGGGTCTCCTGCATTGTTGACGACATCACTGTCATCATCAAAGGGATCAAACTCAAAATATCCCTCGTATTCTGCCGGGATGAAAGGAATCAAACCTATCTTCATTCTCATTCCAGGCTCTAGTATAATTTCATTGTCTGGATCCTCATCCAGGAATGCACCTCCGACTGTTCTGCCGTGATTTCTTTTTAAATCACTCTCGTCATCTGACCCTGACCTATCTGACAAAGGCCGGGCAAATCCTGCGCCACAGTTGTCTAATGCTTCCATGATGTCGGCCCAATCCTCATTCTTGCCGTCCGTGTCCATGGCTCCATTGAAGTTTATGTCATCATTCGGATCATTCAATGCTTCAATGACAGCATCAAATGACAACTCCTCTTTGGTTAAATCGCATTCAGGCTTGAACGTAGTCAGTTGTTGCTCTTCTATTCTGGCCTCAACTTTCTTCTCGAGTCCCGCAACCTTCTCCATTTCTGTCAGCCCGACGGGCCATTTGCCTCTTGGTTTTACTGGTGAGGATGCTTGGCACAAGTCTTCTTTTTCTATGAAAACCTGGGATGCGGGTTTACTTTGCTTGGTCCGATTCATCGGGTTTCTTCACATCAGCTTCCATGGGGTGATTCACTATTACGCTCTTCATCTTGGTATCTCCCCTCTTATCAACTTTGTTGTCAGTTGTAGCAACCAAACAACCAGCATCGTGGGAAGGCATCTCTTTTATAATGACACCTCCCTGTTTGGCAAGTTTCTTTTTCTGAGCCTGTCGGAGTCTCTGTAGCCTCCTCTTTTGGCTTTTAGAAATAGCCAATTGAGTTGAGGGTCCTGAAAGACCAGGCCCTGCCATGTGAGCATTTTGAGCCAGTTGGCCCTTTCGGTAATTTTCATTCCAAAAGGGTGGTCCCAGTTCATTGACCTTACTTCTCCGAGTCCATGTCTGTTTTTGCAATTCTGGGTACTGTGTCATGGCTGAATTCCTCACCCATTGATCCACCATTACGTTGGATGGGGGTGTCCTGGTCTTGACAGGATTAAATCTGCCACCGGCGAGGTTACCTCTCTGTTGATCCTCTGATTGGTTCTTCAAGCCAACCCCCAGTGTTATGTTGTCCAAATTTTGACTGGTGCATATGTTGCTGACGGCTATTTGTCTGTCTTACTGCTGATCCTCTGGTTGGATCAAGCCAGCCTCCAATGTTGTGCTGTCCGGATCTTGACTGGTGCATGTGTTGCTGACGGCTATTTGCCTGTCTATTTACAGCAGATGCAGCACTCCTCCGTACACTGTTGGACCCAGCATGGCTATTTGGGTGTGAAAACCTGCTCTGGTTATCTTGTGGACGATGCGATGGTGGTTTCTGCCCCCTAGCTTTCTTGGCGGCTACTTCATCGTAAAACGCTTCGCATCTTGGGTAAACTTTAATTATGCCCCCATCTTTCTTTCGTGTCATATAGTCAACAAGTGGCTCTCCTGGCTTCTGATAAACATCAAATGGATCTGACAAATCCATTTGGATATTCTGTCCGGCCGTGATGTTGACCATGCCTACTCCCATAGGGACTTGGCGGTCTGCTTTGTTAGCTTCAGGACCGAAGGGTTCTGTATCAATCTTCATTTCCGGTCGCTTGTCTGAAAATTTCAACCTTCCGTCTATCAAACCTTTTTGAATGATATCCCTGAAATGCATACAGTCGTTTGTCACATGACCAAAAGTAGTATGATATTTACAATATTTCCGATCTTTAATTTCATGGGCTTTCAAGAGCCTATGATCATCTGACAATTTTAATTGCTTATCTCTAAGTAATATGTCAAATATTTGATCGGCCTTGGTCACGTCAAATGTGTATACTTTCTTATTAATGAAAGGGATTCTTTCTTTGGCCCTTGCGGGCTTCAAAGCTTGACATATATAAGGTGGACCATTTTTTAGTTCGACATAATCTACCTCATACTCTTCAGAATCATTACTCTCCTCATCGGATTCATTGCATCCGACAAAATTAACCCTTTCCCTCTTAAGGAATCTCTTTTGCTTAAAAATCTTCTGAGCTCTTAATTGTTCAATCTGTCGAACCTTGTCCCCTAACTGGGCAAGATCTATCAAATGTTGGTTAACCAGTTTCTTTCTGATATGGTAATCCAGACCTCCGGCAGCAATTTTCACTATTTCTGCCTCTGGAATAGGGGTGAAACACCGACTCCTCATTTGACGGAATCGAGCCAGGTAGTCGTCAACACATTCGTTATTCATTCTCTTAATTCCAAATAAATCTGTCAACCCTATTTTCAAGTCTCCCCTAAAGAATTGGTCATGGAAACCTCTTTCCAATTGATTCCAAGAGTGGATTTAATTAGGCCTTAGGGTTGAAAACCAAGAAAAAGCATTCTTAGTTAACGAACTAGGGAAGAACTTCATTTTTAATCCTTCCTCCAAGGCCAAGTCTCCTAACTCGATGGTATATCGGGCAATATGCTCGACTGTCGACTCTCCACTTTCTCCTGAGAATTTCGACAACTTGGGTATTTTATATCCTCGAGACATTTGTGCCTGTTGGACCCAATCAGGAAATGCTGATGCAAAAAATGGTTGGTTGGCATAACCAATGTTAAAACCAAACCTATTTAATGCTTGTTCGACAACTTGGTTGACGTTTTGATTTAGAACATTCTGACGGAATGCTCCAACAGCACCCTGGTTTAGGATCAAATCCTCGTCTTCCTCTGGTCGCAGAATATGTACATTTCCACGTCTCAAAGGAATCCGACGATGAGGCTGTTGCCGCTCGTCATCTTGTTCAACTCCGTCAAGTTGTGGTTCTACTTGTGGCCATTAATCCTGTTGACATTTGCATTGAGATTTCTACCAGTATTTTGGTTTTCGCCTGGGGTTACAACACCCAAGGCTCTATTTAACCGACGTATCTCATTTGTCAATGCTAAACATGCATTGTTTGTGCTTTCCATTAATGGCGTAATTACTGTACTCATTTGTTGAGTAAATGTATTCACCATGTCATGGTTACTAGAATCGATCTGTTGTCGGACATTGGCTAAGGTAGCCTCCGACAGACCAACAATACTTTGTGGGAGTTGTCTCAATGGGGAAATATATGGCCTTTCTACCGGTTGTTCTTGTCGAGAATGGGTAATTATCATGGACCCCGTTATTCCATTCGCATGATTGGGAATTTGCCCCCCAGTCGATGGCCCTGCCTGTCCAGATGTATGGGCAGCCATCGTCATTCCATTTGGATATGGTATGTATGCAAATGGGGTATTTGGGTTGACGGTTGTTGACCCATAAGGCATCCCATACAAAGGTTGTGAGAGAGGCTGTGTAGTCCCTCTTGGATTTGAACTCACAACACTTCGTGACGACAATCCAGTAGTTGATGTATTTACTTGTTGTAAAATAGGGGAAGTTGGTGACGGGAGTGTTCCTTGACCAACTTCGTCAAATCTATTGACCACTTGGGCGTAAGAAACGCCTCTTCTTATTCCTAGACCATTAGTACCATTTACCTCTGCATTAGTAGCATTAGCTCCGTTTGCAGGAATATTGTTAACCGGTGCAATAGCATCCACTGTTGACATAGCGGTGTTAGTGTTTACTACATCTGCATCACTTGTATTACTCATATTCATAGAAATATGAGAAAAAGATGATGCTTGAACCACCTTTCCGCTTCGTAAACGCATACAAATAAATTTGTATGTCAAATTCCTAACACTATACGAGTTACTCTAAACTCGTCCCACTGGGCGTGCCAATTTGTTGACGCTGGTTTTTGGTTGGTGTCCAAAATCCTTTTGTCACAAATAATTTAAGATCAGACGAGTGTATGGACGGACGAGTTATGCGGTAATCTCGTAAGGATGTGTATGCGTGTCTGCCAAGTACGAATTTGACAAATCAGTCAAATCTGGTAAATACTGGCAAGGACTTGGTGTTAACTTGAGATGTACAGAATATTGCCAATAGTGAAAGTTGACAACATTCAAAGCATGAAAATGAACTCAAATGGTCTGAAAAAAAAACCACTTGATTGATAAAAGAGGAGAAATGCATGAATTTAAATAAAAACATGTAAAGAAACTGAAAGTTAAGGGAAAACATTTAAATGACATAAAAATAGAGGAAAGCATGTAAAATGCAGAAAATTAGAAGAAAGTAAATAAAGAACACGAAATTAAAGGAAAGCAATAAACAACAGGAAATTTAAAGGAAAGCATGTAAGTTGCAGGAAAATAATTGAAAGCTTGTAAATGACAATGAAAGATAAATGACAGTAAATTAAAGGAAGAAAGCAAATAAAGAAAAGTATTTAAATAATTGAAAAGTAAAAGAAAGCATTTAAAGTGCAGAAAATTAAACGAAAGAAAGTAAAAGACATGAAAGATAAAGAACATAAAGTTAAAAGAAAGTAAGTGAAAGACATGAAAGATAAATTGCAAGAGATGTAAAATGTAGAAAAGTAAATACATGAAATGAACCAATATTGTATTGAAATTGAACATTGCATTAATGATAAAAGGGTGGAAGGAATACTTGAGTTAATCCATCAGTCTGCTGTGTGATCGAGACGTGTAGGATGTTTCAAGTTCCAACCCTTATTACATCGTAGAATCTAGTATTTATAGAAAAAGTAAATAACTTCCTAAAGGTAACTTCCTAAAGGTAACTTCCTAATCTATTTACTGATACCTATATGGCAGTTTTGCCATATTCAAATTCAAACTATTTGACAAGCAAACTTCTCTAACTGCTCAATTTTTTGAACCGCTTTGTGTCAACTTGCTTGTTGTCAACAGTTTGGCTATCTGACGGCTTATCTTGCTGATGCCTTGTCAGCCTTGAAGACTTAGCCATTTTCATACTTTTGTACGTTTGACAACTCTTCTTAACACTTTGTCAAAAAGCTAGGTTGTCAATTTATCCTTTCTGTCGGCCAGTCAAATGCATCCGTCAATAATCAGAAATTTCACCCTTGACAGATGCGCTCTAGGTTTCGCCTTTTTGACGGTTTTTCTTGTCTGACATGTCAACTGAAGAATTTCTTGTCAACTCCACACCTGTCAATTATAATCTTCTGAATTCGACGTTCTTCTTTATGTACATTCTTCTGTCAACTTTATTCCTGTCGACTTTGAACTTGGTCAATTTTCCTCTCTTCAATCCAACTCTCGTCTACTTTGGGATTTCCTTGTGAATTTGACAATCTTGCTTTTGACCAATTTTTCTGTCAACTTTCCGTCTGTCAACTTAATACTTGTCAACTTTCTTGACAACTTTCCGTCTGTCAACTTAGTACTTGTCAACTTTCTTGACCAATTTTCTGTCAACTTTCCGTCTGTCAACTTAGTACTTGTCAACTTTCTTTTAGCCAAACCAGTATATACCAATTTTGGGATTTCTTCTCAATTTTCATGGAGCCTCTTTCTGCCTGTCTGACGAAAACTCACATGAAAATTCACTCATAACAGATGGAGCTTCTGATATTTATGCATGGCCATACATATATGCGCAGCCAGGACACCCTGTAGCCACGTATAACTTAAGCACGACCATACATCACGAAGAACGGTTGAACATACTATCAAAATCAAAGTTGCGTTACGATTCTTTTCTTATGTTGTAAATACTTAAAGCAATGGGTGTTGGCCATCAACATGCACACTCAGCCGTTAGAGCCCTTTGTTTGGTTAGAGAGAGAGCTTTAGCTGAGTTCAGTGAAATTGCGAATAGGATCGAGCAAAGACCGTCTCCCTATTGATTTGAAGATTGCTTTGCATCAAAAGGGTGTTTTGAGTTTTAGTTTTTCTATTTCTCTTTATGGATTCTTTTATAGATTTGAATTGTGTATTGTTTTTCATGACTATGCATAGCTAAATCCATAACTAGGGTCATGGTGGATCTTATGACTTAATACCTTTGATGTTTGTCTAATTTTAATATGATTTTGTGTTTCCCTTAATTGGTTGGATTTTTCCTTGTGTTTGAATTTCCAAAAAAGTCTTAACCACCCTTTACCAAGTCGATTCATTGACTGACGATCGTACCACAATTAGTTAACTAAACTCTATGATTAATCAGATTTGGGGTTGCATGGACCAAGCATAGTACCCTATTTTCAATAAGTTATTAAATTAACATGCTTTCTAATTCTTTATGCTTCTCTTAACTGTTTGCCTTGCATGACCATTAAGGGTAACTGATTAAGGGAAATAATATCAATATTGCATGATCATTGAGTATTAATAGTTTTAGAGCAAGTGATTGGCAATCAATAAGAAACACATGTCATCCAGGAATTGAGTAATATCATAGGTAGTGACATAAGTGAAACTAGACACTCCAAGCTTTCCATAATTGAACCCCTCATACAATTTTCCATTAGGATTTCGTTAAGTATCTATTAAGTTGTTCATTAACTCGTCTTTTCGAGTCCTTAAACTTTTTGAAAAAATTCAAATAAGTCCCTATACTTTTTAGGAAAATTCAAATAGGTCTCCATACTTTTTGAAATTATAACGAAACCCTAATGAAAAAGTGTATGATCGGAGACTCAATTACAAAATTTATATGTGTTCATGGATCCAATTACAAATTTTTAAAATATAGAGATCTATTTAAAAAAATTCAAATAATTCAGGCATCAAAAGATTAATTGAAACTTTTTTATATCGGTGTTTTACTTAGCCAGAGGTTATAGTTAGCGTGAAAGAGGAAGGTCAATATAGGCACAACTGTTCGGTGCAATTCAGGAAGCAATGCAGTGAATGCACGAAGGCAGACGGGCAAGCTTGGATGACAAATCTACTAGTAGATTTTTTTCTTGCCTATAGGGCGTGGTACTCAAGCCTTTGCCAACCTAGCAAATGCCACTTCTTCTCAGCTTAGTTAATATCGTGCTTTTTTTATCCCTTGGTCATGCAAATGCAAGTGCATGGAAAAAAAAAATTTATTGTTCAATCCACATTGGTTTCCCATTTCAAACCTTAGAAGCAATCAATATTCGGGTCTACTTTACATGTTTCCCTCTACCACAAGTTGCTTCTCATTATTGCGTAATTTGATCAAAGGTCCTTTTTCGTTAGTTTGGCAATCAAGCATTTGTTCATCTACAAGTCTAATACAACATAGGGAGTTGGAACATGTACTATTTACTTTATTATTTCAAGAGAAAACAGAGCACGTCACGATTGAAGATTACTGGTAATGTTAAATGACTAATTCTAACCACATACATTTTTACCAATGTCATTTCATTTTTTTTTACTTATAATAATTTGTATAATTTCAGTACATTTATTTCTATCCCCTTTTTTGCCCATCTTCATTTTGATGCTGTTAAATATGTAAAGTGATTTGTATCTATCTTTTTTTTTTCTTCCTAGTATAATAGGGGTCAGTGGGCTACAAAGAAAAAACTAGGCCCATTGATAAAATATGAAAGTGGATAATGTGTTCAAGTGCGCTTAGGTCATCATATGTTGGGCTAGATTATAAATGAAGGCCACCATGGTTCTTAATGATATCAAAAGTTAACCATAGATTATTTGATTCAATAATCCATAACTAGTATACGTATTTATGATTATGTTATTGTTGCGACATGGCCCGAGTTGGAGCTCAGCCCATAGTCGTTCTTAGACTATGTGTCCAATAAGTTGACGATCTCTTATTAAGTTGTGACTACTGAAATCACTAATGTCATGTAACGGACATCCTCGCTCTATAAATATCAGCTATAGCTATTGGGTTTGGAGATCTCTCTGACCAACACTCACCATATTGAGTACGAACTGGCTTGGACATTGGATGCCTCTTCTTCATCATGAAGTCATCGGTCGTCCTCAACTCGGTCGCCGACTTCCGAAGTCCATGTCAGAACAGTTACATTTCACGGTGATATATGTAATTGTCTCCCAGCTTCCTTATTCCATTTTGAGATAATATTCTTTGTTACACAAAGTGCGTCACAACCCTAACTTTTGTAGTCAAATGATTTAAATATCCAATAATTAATAACGAGATACAATAAAAGATTATATTTTTTTGAGTAATCAGAGTCCATGAGATTGTGACATATTTTGTCGGATAGCAATGCTATTCCATTCTAAGGGGACACTCATTGTTGACTTGTTGTAATGTTTTATGTAATGAGGAACCGAAAGAAAGTTATGTATAACGTTAAACACGTATATAGGCAAAGTTATTTAAATTTTTTTAAAAAATGTGCACGAATGATTTTTAAAAATAAGTCAGTAGAAAATTAATTTAAATGGTGGGCTTATGTGAGAAATGATATGTAATCATTAGAGAAAGCTTTAAAAAGATTAAATTTTATCTCTCTTATAATTGCACAGATATTTCTATTCCATAGGACGCCTTTATAATGCATTTGGAGTGGTCTAAAAATGAACACATGTGGACTGGTTTATGGACATTGCTTTGCTTGGCAGTGTGATATGATAGTTTGTTACTTAGGTAGGCTTTATTCGTGAGGATAGTTCTGAACAGATGTGACAAGCCCACTATTTGTAGTCAAGGAGATGGCATCAGAAAGTGGAAGCCAGGCCCAATGAAAATTTCTTCGTTAGGTTCCACGAATGAATCTGATATGGTCTATGGACACGTTATAAACTGATTATCAATCAATCAAATATTAGATAATTATTAAAATAATAATTTAAGATGATTTTTTTTTATTAAAATTACTTTAAAATTGCCCTAAGATTGAATTGATTGTGAGTAGAGATGTAAATTTTATCCGTACTCACGGATATTTGTAGATAACATTCACAACGGTTAAAAAATAGATATCTTAATAGATATCTATGGATAAATAAAATGGATATTTTCTCTACCCACTTATTAAAGGGATGAGGACGGATACTGTAGTATCTATACCCACGGGTACCTGTTGAGGTGAATTTACTAAAATACATTTACATCTATAAATTAAATGTCCTATTTTTTCATTATTCTTAAATTTATTTATGAAATATATGGTAGCCGTAGCTCCCAAACCTTATCATACCCAAGTACTATGGATCATTGTTACTTATTATTGCTTTTAGATTATGTGATTTTTTATGTGTTTATTGGGTGGTTTTTTATTCCTAATCGTACTAATTGATTAAGTTTTATCTTCGAGTTTAATTACTTTAATTTTTAATAATGTTTTACTTATTTTAATTTAATTTTATGTTTTTTGAATTAACCTAATAATATTTTTTATTGTTTCTATTTATAAATTCCTCAAATTTTTTGACTAGTCAAATTTAATCCCTAAAAAAAAAACAATTTGATCCCAAATTTTACTGAAGTACACTATGGTCCTACGAAAGAAGAGAAAGAGGAAGGGAATGTCTTGGCATTTCCCACATCGTATCGGCGGCCAACACCAACAGAGGCAGTAGCACACGCCGAAAGATACTGAGGACACGTTACACGCGTATTGTTGCCAGTGGTCCCCATTCATCTACTGTCACTGTGTCTGCCTCCCACACCAACACTTTCTGTCTGCTATGTCGATGCCTCTTCTCTGCTGTTCCGTCACTTCCACACACTCCTATACCAACCTATTACATGAGACATTTACACCACCGTTATATTTCTCCCAATAATAATAATGACATAATAAAATCTCGTCGAATTGTATTCAATGAAGGTATTTACGAATCATGTTGGATCTAAAATTACGTCAAAGTGTTGGCTAGCATCAGCCATGGCAGTAGCTGGATCACGGAGTATGGGAAAATGGGATCTCATACTTAGTACCCATTTGTTTTGCGGTTGCAAACCGTAGATTGGGATCCAAAATTCCGTTTGCATTGTTCAAAATCAAGTTTAAGATTATGTGTTTGGTTAAAAAAATTAGTTGAAAATAATTGATTTCTGGGTGGATATAATTAATTCTGGTAGAAGCAAGAATTTCTAACTTTTCCGTTGAGTAGAATTGATTTTGGGTGTGACACCCACAAAATTTTTTATATTTACACATCAAAAGTGATTTTATTTTCATCATCCAAACATAAATCATTCTTTTAAACTCACTTTTGAAATATCATTATTAAACACAAATCAATTTTTTAAAATCAATTCTATCAAAATCAATTCCTTGAATCAATTCTTCAAAATCGATTCTATCAAAATTAAACCAAACAAACCCTTGATAGCCAAATGACAGAGGTGGTTGTTTGGAATTTGAAGGAATCGTCAATCTTAAACAATTTTATGCGTCATATTTAGGGCGGCGTCTAACAATCAAAAAATGATAAAATTCTTATTAAAATTTAGGTACATCATTTTTAATATTTTAGACACATCATTTTTAATAAAAATATATTTTTTATTTATTAACAATGTCGCTCATTAACATTTGTCTAATTTTATTTTATTTATATAATTTTGGAAAGAGGAGAGTTGGTAGTTGCTATATATCCTCGTAGCCAAACAAGGGGCATGAGTAGAAGGAAATGTGGATATGAAATGAGTAAATATATTTAGAGATATAATTTGAATATTTTGTATAGATATTATAGGATTTATGAGTATCTTGAAAATGATGAAATATATGATAAAAAAAATAAAATAAAATAAATAAGAATGACAATATTGAACATCGTTTTGTTTCAAAAATATCATTAATCATATGAAATTGTGGTCACAGGGATAGGAACTGGGAAGGAGGGTGAGGAGTAAATAGTAAATAGTAAATAGCAGGCCGTGAACAGTGATGAAAGGATGGAAGAAGGGGCTTCACGCGTGCGGGGCCACTCCCATATTTAATATTTAATTAATTAATTGCTCTTTCTCTTTGTGGTTGTGGACCACTCCCTCAAATCCCAAACCACCCATATGCTGCCGTCAATCACACGCCACAAACACCTCTCACCCTTTCTTCAATTCCCTTTTTTATTTTACTACTCAAAATTCACAATAGTGTACTAGTATCTTTTATTATATCATAAGACATCTGAACAGTTATCAAATAAATTCTTGTGAGAGATTAATCCTCGTCTCAGATTGGTAATAGATATTTTTTTAAGTAGATTGAAAAAAATATACTCTCAAAAGTCTTGTTGCATCATCTCAATTGATTGAGTTGTAAGACATACGTTAGAGTGCATGGATTTAAACGTCAACAATGTTCTTTCTTCATTCCCCTTTTTTTTCTTCTATAAATTTTTCCTTAAAAAAAGTTTAATTGTTATATGTTGACAGTATAAATTTGTTTACAAACATCTAATAATAAATTATCACAACAGAAATCGCTCATACCTTGATTGATAATTGGTTGACAGTGTAAAACATTTTACATCATCCGTATATAGTAATTAAACTCTAAAAAAATTATTATATTCCCAAAAAAGGTATATAATCATGTAAAAATCAAATAAAATATAAAATATTAATAATAAATGATCAGGGGGTAAAGGTTTGGATATTTGAGATTTCTAACGAGGTTGGCGCCGCTGATGAGACATATATTTTACTGCATACTTATCTTATAAGTCATGGTGAATTGGTGATTAAGACTTTATTAGTTTCATTCATTGCATTACCTAAATTAAAGAAATTAGTTTTTCATTTAAAAAAAACTCAGGATAAATTTATCATTTTTATTGTTTGAATTCTGAAAAAAAAAAGTTATTGAGAAAAGTTCTTAGTCCTAACAATAATCCACATTTAATTTCATATTAATGCCTAAAAATTTAAAAATACCTCATATTGATATTATATCGACGCTTTAGAAGCTAATCCATCACTCCTATTGGAGGAAAACGTGGAAGATCGATTAAGGATTAATTAAATGATTAAACGCGTAAGTTTAGTTATCTTAGAATGCGGAATGCTAAAGAATCAAACCCCACTTCTTCTTGTCTGCCATCCTCTCTTCTTTATTTTTTGCCAACTCTGTCATGTGAAGTAACTTCTTTTACCCATGGCGGACAAGTTTGGAAAAGAAGGAAGGTGCTGTTTACATATGGGCCAATACCCTTTTTATTGACTTTGCAGATTCCATTTCGGTGAATTGCATTGACTTGGCGCTCTTCTTTTGTTCTGAAAAATTCATGAGAGAAAAAGAATGGGACCTTTTATATTATAATTCATATAATAGAATAAAGAAGGCCAAGCAAAAAAGTGCATCTATGTTTGTAATTGGGGTTGTAAAGCAAGTTATAATTGCCCCTCAACAAAGCTAAAGTTTTACTTTGATACTCAGCTACTAAATATAATTGCACAAAGAATTCAACCTAGAAAGACCTATAAGAGAATTGAGGACGGGGAGATAATCAGGGTTAACCAATTATATGATCATATACTCATTAATAGAAGAAGAAGAAGAAAAAAAAAAGTGGAGCCTCCTAACCAAGAAAAGTACCGCTAAAATATACTTTGATGTATATATATATATATATATATATATATATATATATATATATATATATTTATATTTGATCTCGCAGGAAGGGAAGAAGGATAGTAGAGTTTAGTTTAGTTTTTTTTTTTTTGACAAAATAGTAGAGTTTAGTTAAGGGGCATACAAATCCACAAATTTCTTTAAAACATGTTACTTTTATATGTATTTTTATTTTGAAAAAATAAAAAGGATTTAATTATGGTGTCAAGAGTTTTTATCCCAACAAACTTCATAATGTAAAAAAAAAAGAAGTACCTATACAATATATCAAAATTAAACTTAACAAAAATCTTTAACTTGTCTTCCTTATACAATATGTTTTGTATTTGAGCCCTGTAATAGAAATTCTTAAAGGCTCATTTTGGTCCCCAAGAAAAATATCGGGTTTGTTTTAGTCCCTGAGAAAACTAAAGTATCAAATTAATCCCTCACAATTTCAAACTAAGGACATATTAGTCCCTCTGTTTGATCTCGTTAAACACCATCTCTTATCTCTGTGGATTATGTTTCTATAGTTGCTAATTTGGGGCAGAAATTAGAGTAACGTCGATTAGGTCTCATTTTGGACATTTAAGTGTCATTTTTGGTTGCTTAAGGGGTCAATTTCTTTTTATCGTGTGCATTCAAAATAGTGTTATTTTGGGTATTTTAAGCATTTAAGTAAATGTTTAATAACCAATTTACACTATGGAATTTGTAAATATCATATAACAACACCTAAGCAAGAAAACAGAATATATCATCGACTTAATGAACACAAACTAACAGGAGGTTAATCGAGGGACTAAAGTGTCTCTAATTTAAAATCACGAGGGACTAATTTGATACTTTAGTTTTGTCAGGGACTAAGACGAACGCACGTGTTTTTCTCATGGACCAAAATAGGTCTTTATTCTTAACTCTATGTCTGCTCCTCCTCACAACATTAATAGAAAAAAACTAAAGAAACCCAACTGATATGACTGATGTTTTATAATGGGTCTAGATGAGAAATTATATGTGAATTCTTTTTCGGACTTTGATAGGGTATCCCACCGCTACTGGAAAATATGAAATAAACGATTAGATATAACGTTTGTTAAGTAAAAAGTGGATGTTAAAAAGGAAGCGGTGGCAGAACCATAAATATGAGGTTCATTTAAATCATCTTTTACGTCAGTTTACATATAACAGACGTTAAAAGTGATGAGTGTCACTTTTTACTCCCGTTGTTTAAAAAACAAACGTTAAAAGTGAATATTTTACGTCCGTTCTTTAATCAACATACAATAAAGGTGATTTTAATAAATTTTTTAGTTAGTATACCCACGCACATTGCCTTCCTCAAAGTTTCAATTTCAGCTTCACATTTTGTGTTTTGTGTTTTTATTTCTGTTCTGATTTTGCTGTTGCTTTTGTGTTTCTGTTTTGTATTTCATTGAAAACTAAAATATATGTGCGAAGTAAAACTAAGTTGAATCAATAACCCAAACCGGATCTCATTGAAGTGAATCAATAATACAAGTTACAAGATACATTCAAAAATTTAAAATCCTATAAAGTTACATGGAAAGGGTTTAAAATCCTATAAAATCCTAAACATTTGTCGAGGCTTCATTCCCTTCACGGGTGAGCAAGAGAGGAGTCGAGCAGCTGAGTTTTCCAGAGCGACTGAGCAAGGGTGCAAGCGATCTGTTTCAGTAATGGTCCTGGAATAGTCACTTGCTGCCAAAGCTGAATCAATAACCCAAACCGGATCTCATTGAAGTGAATCAATAATACAAGTTACAAGATACATTCAAAAATTTAAAATCCTATAAAGTTACATGGAAAGGGTTTAAAATCCTATAAAATCCTAAACATTTGTTGAGGCTTCATTCCCTTCACGGGTGAGCAAGAGAGGAGTCGAGCAGCTGAGTTTTCTAGAGCGACTAAGCAAGGGTGCAAGCGATCTGTTTCAGTAATGGTCCTGGAATAGTCACTTGCTGCAAAGCTGAGGTTTTGGAACTCTAGCAGCCGATTCTCCGGAAGGATGATAAGGTGAGCAAATCACATTATGTTATTTACTCAACCTTATCACCCAACAAGTTATGTGATTTACACAATCTCAGAAGTTGTTTGACCATTAAGACAAAAACCTTTGAGTCTAGGAATAGGAAGAAAGAGTGACGAAGTTAATCTCCATGGCAATGCCATATTATGAAGCAGAAAAATAAAAGGGATGAAGCCCTTGCAGAAATACATTATAAAAAGAAAGAGTCATATATTTTGGTCATGAAAGGAATGAAGCTATTTATAAGGAGTAGGGGATGAAGTTACAAGGCATGGTAACTTGATAAAAAATTAATTGTTCATTAAGAGGATGAAGTTATAAGGCGCATGGGAAGTTGGCAGTCAAATAAAGTAATAAATGCGCAGTTGTAGAAACATGGAGAAATTACTTTTAACGCCGGTTAATTAGAAAGTAGATGTTAAAAAGGAGGCGGTGGCAAATAGATCACCTTTAACGTCTGTTATTTATACAACAGACGTAAAAGGTGCACTTTAGCGACTGTTGTTTTAAAAACAGACGTTAAAGGTGATTTTAAATTTTTTTAGTAAGTTACGTACCCGCGCGCATTCCTTTCTTCCCACGTTCACTCTCTGCCTCTGTTCTCTGCCCTAACCCATTCTCTCCACCGCGAGGTCCTCTCCACCACCACCGCGAGGTACAACTTCTCTACCCTAACTCTTGATCTCTCTCTCTCTAAACTTCACACTTTCTAAACATTTCGTACCCTAACTCTCTTTGTCCCTCTCACTCTCAGTCACCACCGCAAGCTCCTCTCCACCACCACCGAGACGTCATACCACCACCCCGGTAGTAACACCACTGATCCATAACTCTCTCCTTCTCCTCTCTGTGAATGCGGTAATGCCCTAAACTTCAGTTTTGCTTTCTGTCATTTTGGTTTCTGTTTGGTTGCTTTCTGTGATATAGAAATTTTGCTTGGAAGAAAGTTCATTAACTCATATGAGAACAAGTCTTACTAGAACAAGTCTTCATGATCAACTAGACGAAACAAGTTCTCCATTTTGATACACTATAATGAGTTTCTTTTCTGTTTTTGTGAGTTTTGGGGTTGGTCAAGGTGTGAAAAGTTTGAAACTGGTTTGAATGAAGCAAGTAATTTTGGAAATTGAGAGAGAGAGGGAGAGAGTTATTGGTTTTGGTTTTGGTTTTGTGAGGTTTGAGAATTGAGAATGTGAGTTTGGATTTGAATGAGAAGTGTGAGGGGTTAATTAAGGGAGCTTAAATATAGGATTTGGGCATGAGAGGGTGCATGTGATGGAAGTGGAGAGTTAATGCACTTTCTCCCTTGTTCTCGTATCATAGGTATTTTATTTTAGGTATGTGAATATTTTATAACATTGTATATTGTGTGGTTTAATGCTTGGTTTTGTGGCTTTCTGTATAAAGTTTAAAACTTATTTTGCTTGGGGTTTCTTTTGTGATTCCTCCTCTCACCCCTTGAGTGGAATCACTGCAATTTGAACTAGTTGTTGTTGTTAATTTCTGACAAACGTTTTCTTTTGATAAGCCAATGTTTTGTTTTGTTTGAGTTGATAAGTTTCTTCAACTTTTCTCTTTATTTTTATTTTTTATATTTTCCATGAGCAATGACCTAAAGATTAGTTTTCCATAATCAATCAAGGTTTAATGTCTACTTTGCATATGAAACGTTGATTTAGATATTGATGTGTGTATATATGGTTGTTTGTGAAATAGACAACTATAAACACGAGAAGGGGGGGTTGAGTTGTGTTTATCAGAATTTAAACAAAGTTGAAATCTTTTCGCATACAGAAGCTTAGTTCAAACGAGTGGAAAGATACAGGACAGCGGGTGACCTGTCTGATGAAATTTCAACAGTGACTTTGGCAAACACACCACTTTGATAAACGTATAAGAAAACTAAAGCAATTAAAGAGGTTATAAAGAAAGAGAGATTGACACAATTATTTATCCTGGTTCACTCTTCAAAGCAAAGAGCTACGTCCAGTCGTTGGCAGCACCAAGATTTATCCACTATAACTGATCAGGTTACAGACTCTAAGTATTGTTTGCACACCTAGCCTCTTCAAACTCCAAGACAAGTATTCTTTGCACACCTAGCCTCTTTAGGCTCAAGACAAGTATTCTTTGCACATTTGGCCTCTTCAGGCTCACTCAGGTTTGCTTGAGAGATTTGGTTTGTAACAAATACAACTTCGGACAGACAGAACTTTCACTAACACTCAGAGAGTGATTTAAATGTAAAGCTTAGGAAAGTCTGCGTAATAACTTCAAATTATTGAAGAATACAGAATGAAAGAATGAAGATATTAATGCGCAGAGTAATGGCTCTTTAATGCTATGTGTATTCTCTATGCTTCATCTTCAATGACTTCTGTATTTGTAGTCATCAAGCATTATGATCCGTTAGAGACATTCCCTCAGATGTTGGCTTCAAGCAAAACTTCATTAAATGCAATAGAGTCGTTCTGGGCAGCCATTAATGCAATAGGAACGTTGGTTGTACTCTAACATGAAGGATCATGACTTTACGAGTCGTGATACATGTTGGTGTAAGCCCTAGAGACCGGTGTATTTCTTAGACTTACATTTGTATCTTGCCATTATATATATATATATATATGATATGAGGCATTCCAGTTTATTGTGTTACTTGTTTAAACATAATAAAGTCCTTAGAATAGAAATTTCAGTTTAATAGAATATCAAGTACATGACTTGATCGTGAGACACTATTGAACAATGAAATCCTATTCTTAAATATCCGTAGTCAAGTATTTTATTAATAAGGACAATAATAATACATTGAGACTATTATGTGTGCAGACTGATGACCATATCTCACGGGTCATGGATATGAGATATCGAGTCGCCACATAGGTACACATTAGAGTAATGATGTACTGGATTGACCCACCATGAGAACACTACATGGAGCGTTATGTGAGTGTCATAAGTAGTTCTCATAGTGACAATGGTGTATGCAATCCTTCGACCTGAAATCGCTACGATCCCTACATGAGGAGTCGTGTGCTTTAATATCGTCAAACGTCATCTGTAACAGGATGATTATAAATACGGTCATTGGGCATACCACGAGCCATGCAGAGGGATGTGAGTGACCTAGATGGAATTTGTCCCTCCTACATAACAGGAGTAATATCTGTGGGGCCCCTGATAGAGTGAGACTGTAAAATACATGGCCGTGCTGAAATGAGTCAATATGAGATATTGACCTCATTTGTTGTTAAGTCTACTCGGGTATCAGGGAACATGATATTGAACCATACAAGGGTGACACATTCTATGTCTTGTGTTCAATATAGATATATGGACAAAGGGATAATAATGCACATGAATATTTGTCACAGAAAGGTTTCGTCAAATCACTGACTTTCTCACTACTTAGGTGGCAATGATGTATTGCTAGATATCACATCGTTTTGTAATATTAAATGAGATTTAATATTACTACTAACGTTTTGGGAACCTATAGGGTCACACACATAAGAGCGGATCAAAAGAAGCATTAAAAGGAGAGTTGGACTCTTCTATTGGGCCCAGCGCATAGTACATGGGGCTTAGGTCAAACGCTGCTCACTAACTCACTTAATGAGGTGCTACTATAAGTAGACCACTTAAGCTATTGTGCCTACACGGTTTTTTTACCCTAGCCGCACATAGAGAGTGACAGTGAGCAGCAAGTCTCGGTTTTCGAAGCTAGCACTGTGAGGCAAAGACGCTTCATGTTCGTGACGTTGGACGTTCACGGGATCTGCTCGTGTGGATACCTTAGAGACATCGTTCGTGCGGTGTTCGTGATAGACGATTTCAATCAATTGTCATCGCTTCAAGAGGTAAATCTTCTAACCATGAATCATGACCATTCGCAAGGATCCTTCGATGGGAATTTTTTTCCGCTGCGTTATTTTTTTTATACGCAAATTCCCAACAGTTGTATCAGAGACTGGTTGAGAAACCATGATTCTGTTACGTGGTTTACCTGTTATGTATGATAACATGTTAATAATGTGAATCGTTTTTCTGAAAAATTGTTTTCTGAAAATCGTTTGCATCCGTTTTTGCGAAACCTTGTTTTTGTAATTTTCGTATGTATATGATATATGCGTCTATAGCATATTTATGTATATATATGCGATATGTACATTGGTTCTGGAATCCTTATTATGTTCTGCGATGGCGTCAAGTGTTGATGTTAAACATGATCGATTTCAGTTCTCTGTTGGCGGCGTTAAAGAGTGTCAGACATGAAAAGTTCATGTTCTTGCGATTGAGATTCCAAGGGTTGAAACCCTAGCCGCCGTTCCTTGCAGCGTGAAGTGTTCACGGGCCTTGCAGTTTTAGGGTTGAGAGGTTGAAGCCCTAGCCGCCAAGGAAGCGGGAACCCCGTGCTACCTCTGCGTAGTGTGTTATTTCGAAATTCAATTTTTGAAATCTTTTATGTCACCATTTAATAACAACATCAATTATAATAAATGAGATTTATTATATATGATATGGTTTCAAAATTTGGATTTTGAAATACTTAACCAAATGTAACATCAATTACAATAAATGTGATTTATAGTAACATCAATTACAATATGTGATTTATTATATATACGTTATGTTTTCAAAATTCAGATTTTGAAATCTCTAATTAATAAAATAATAATAATAATAATTATTATAATAATAGTTGTGTATTATTATTGGTTGTTACTATTTATTTGGTAATGTATGGTGAATGGTTATGACCTTAGTCCTTTAATCTTTTAGTTTATATTTTGAAATACGGCCCGCGTGCCGTGCCTTTCTCTTATATTCCATATGTATATTCTTTTCTCATCTCACTCCCCTCATATGTAAAATGAGGTTTCTGTTTATGTAATGTAATGATGGAGACAAGAAGACGTTATCCTGTGGGAGATCATGCTTGGAGAAGCCTGGACGCTCCTAGGTTTCAGTTTAGATTCTCTCATTGGCTTGGGAGAATCAATGCGTTAGGGGCCATAACCATATCACATTTATTTGCCTTATATATGTATGAGATGCATGTATGTATATAGTATGTTAAAAGGGGTTTAACTAATATATGTATGAGATGCATGTATGTAAATAGTAAGTTAAAGAGTTTAACAAATGATGAGATCAAATTTTAATCAAATCCCTCAAAAGGAAATATTAAGTCACATTTAAAGGCATTCCAATGCATGGCACTCGTCAAGACTATGATCGATTAAGTGTGGGTCCGCCAAAGCGGGGTACCTTTATCTATACTAGTAAGACGCGATGGGACAAATGTAATGTTCAACTGCTATCCATTGGGTCTGACTTAACTAAGCCAACTTCAATAGGATTGAAAGGCTTAGAGACTTAAAAGTTGGGCTTTAGTCCATGTGATGGATTAGAATAAGAGTTATTCACCCAACTGTCCAAGAGTTGCATGAGATGCAATCGGAAAGTGTTTCCTACCTATATAACCGAATTTTGAGTGATCAGCCAAAGCTGACTTAAAGCTAGGTGAAATATGGATCTTGGCCCACTAGAAAATCTTCCAATAGGATTTTCCGAATCAATAATGAGGGTCATTGTTTTGAGTAAAATAGTGGGAGGCGTATTTAATTAAAGACCCTATTAAATAACTTCATGGCATGATACTTATATTTTGCATATTTATCTCTGTAGATTACCATGGCATCAAACACATCAAGTAACCTGTCATTGCGATCCGTCCTTGAGAAGGACAAACTATCTGGAACAAATTTTCTGGACTGGTATAGAAACTTGAGGATTGTCCTCAAACATGAGAAAAAGCTGTATGTTCTTGAGGAGCCTATTCCTGAGGAGCCACCGGCTTCAAGTGCTCCTAGATCGACAGGGGATGCTTATAAGAAGCATCAGGATGACGCCTTAGACGTCGGCTGTCTTATGCTTGCTACCATGACCTCTGAGCTGCAAAAGCAACATGAGACCATGGAGGCGTACGATATGATCGTGCACCTCAAGCTGCTCTACCAAGATCAAGCAAGGCATGAGCGGTTCGAAGTTTCCAGAGCCCTTTTCCAGTGTAAATTGGCAGAAGGAAGCCCAGTGAGTCCTCATGTACTCCAGATGATCGGGTACATTGAGAATCTCGAGAGATCGGGATTTCCTTTAGGCCAAGAGTTGTCCACCGACTTAGTTCCGCAATCGTTGCACGAGAGCTATAGTCAGTTTGTCATGAACTATAATATGAATGATCTTGACAAACCTTTGCCGAATTGTTGAGCATGTTGAGAACTGCTGAACAAAATATTAACAAAGGAAAGGGGAAGGCCATTTTGATGGTCCAGCTGGAAATAGCAAGAAGCAGCCCAAGAAGCCCACGCACAAACAAAAGGGCAAGGGCAAGGGCAAGGCCATCAACAAGATCAAGCCCGATTGCTTCGGCTGAAGCCTGTGGGGTGGTGTGGCTAAGGAAGGCAATTGCTTCCATTGTGGTCGGACCGGGACAATGGAAGAGGAACTGCCCAAAATACCGGAAGAAATCAAGAAGAAGAAGGGAAGTGAGACTTCCACTTCAGGTGTGTTTGTTATAGAAGTCAATTTATCTACTTACGCATCATGGGTATTAGATCTTGGATGTGGTTCTCACATTTGTACAAATGTGCAGGATCTAAACAGGAGTAGACCATTGGCAAAGGGCGAAGTCGACCTACGAGTTGGAAATGGAGCAAAGGTTGCTGCTTTAGCTGTAGGGACTTATGTATTGACTTTGCCCACTGGGCTTACTATTCAGTTAGAGAACTGTTATTTTGTACCTGCAATTAGCAGGAATATCATTTCCGTTTCTTGTTTGGACAAGATTGGTTTTTCTTTTATAATAAAGAACAAAAGTTGTTCTATTTATTTGGATGATATTGCACACATGAGTAATGGGCTTTATGTCCTTGATCTTGAAATGCCCATCTATAACATAAATACTAAAAGGTTCAAACCAAATGAGTTGAACCCGTCTTATCTTTGGCATTGTCGTTTAGGCCATATAAATGAGAAGCGCATTTCGAAGCTCCATAAAGATGGACTCTTGGACTCATTTGATTATGAATCATATGAGATATGTGAGTCTTGTTTATTGGGAAAGTTGACTAAAGCTCCATTCACCGGAAAAGGTGAAAGAGCTAACGATCTTTTGGGTCTTATACATAGCGATGTATGCGGACCCCTAAACACATTAGCTAGAGGTGGTTTTCAGTACTTCATCACATTCACTGATGATTTCAGTAGATATGGATTTGTGTATCTTATGAAACATAAATCGGAATCCTTTGAAAAGTTCAAGGAATTCAAAAATGAGGTACAAAACCAACTTGGTAAAAATATCAAAACTCTTCGATCAGATCGAGGTGGTGAATATTTGAGCCTAGAGTTTGATGATCATCTGAGAGAGTGTGGGATTTTATCTCAACTCACACCACCTGGAACACCACAATGGAATGGTATTTCTGAGAGGAGAAATCGAACCTTGTTGGACATGGTTCGGTCTATGATGAGTCATGCAAACCTTCCAAACTCTTTCTGGGGACATGCTCTATTAACAACAACTTTTACACTTAACCGTGTTCCATCCAAAGCGGTAGAAAAGACACCATATGAGATATGGATTGGTAGACGACCCAGCATGTCTTTTATGAAGATTTGGGGTTGTGAAGCATACGTAAAACGTCAAGTTTCTAATAAGCTTGATCCCAAATCTGATAAATGCTTCTTTGTGGGGTATCCCAAAGAAACCAAGGGGTACTATTTCTATAATCCTTTCGAAGGCAAAGTATTTGTCGCACGGACTGGTGTATGCCTAGAAAAGGAGTTTATCTCCATAGGAACCAGTGGGAGGAAGATAGAACTTGAAGAAATTCAAGAATCACAGAGTAGTGACCTACCATTGGTGGAACATGATCAACCTTCACAAAATGCTGTGGAGGAACAACCTGCTCCAGTAGCACAAGACCAGCGTAGGTCTAACAGGATACGTCACCAGCCTGAGAGATATGGATTTCTCATGACTCCACAAGGTGATGTATTGCTCATGGATAAAGATGAGCCTGTGACTTACCAGGAGGCCATCACTGGCCCAGAATCTGAGAAGTGGCTTGAGACCATGAAATCTGAGATGGATTCCATTTACACCAACCAGGTATGGACCTAGGTAGAGCCACCTGAAGGGGTGAAACCCATAGGGTGCAAGTGGGTTTTCAAAAAGAAAACAGACATGGATGGCAAGGTACACACCTTTAAGGCGCGATTGGTCGCTAAGGGGTCCAAGCAAATTCATGGTGTCGACTATGATGAGACCTTTTCGCCTGTTGCGATGCTTAAATCCATCCGGATCTTACTTGCTATCGCTGCATACCATGATTATGAGATATGGCAGATGGATGTCAAAACTGCTTTCCTTAATGGAAAGCTTCTTGAGGAAGTGTACATGACACAACCTGAAGGCTTTGGCATTTCAGAGGATGCCGGAAAGGTATGTAAATTGCAGCGATCAATCTATGGATTGAAGCAAGCTTCCAGAAGTTGGAACCTTCGTTTTGATGATGCTGTAAGACAGTACGGATTCATCAAAAATGAAGATGAACCTTGTGTCTACAAGAAGGTTAGTGGGAGCATTGTTGTTTTTCTGGTGTTATATGTAGATGACATATTACTCATTGGAAATGACATCCCTACACTACAAAATGTAAAGACATGGTTAGGGAATTGCTTCTCTATGAAAGATTTGGGTGAAGCTACCTATGTATTGGGAATCAGGATCTATAGGGATAGATCGCCGAAATTGCTTGGCCTAAGTAAGAGTACATACATAGACAAAGTGTTGAGACGCTTTAACATGCGTGAATCCAAGAAAGGACTCTTGCCTATGTCACATGGTATATGCCTATCAAAGGCACAATCCCCTTCCACTCAAGAAGAAAGGGATCGCATGAGTAAGATTCCATATGCATCCGCAATTGGATCTATCATGTATGCCATGTTATGTACTCGACCAGATGTATCGTATGCTTTAAGCATAACGACAGGTACCGATCGATCCCGTGAAAGTCACTGTCTCATTTGTCAAGAACATCCTTAAGTACTTGAGAAGAACTAAGGATTCGTTCTTGGTATATGGAGGCGAGGAAGAGCTTGCTGTAAAAGGTTACACCGATGCTAGTTTCCAAACCGATAAGGATGATTCTAGATCGCAATCTGGTTATGTGTTCTGCCTGAATGGCGGGGCGGTGAGCTGGAAGAGTTCAAAGCAAGAGACAGTCGCCGATTCTACTACGAGAGGCTGAGTATATTGCCGCCTCCAATGCAAGAAAGGAGGCTGTTTGGATCGGGGAAGTTCATTGCTGAGCTTGGTACAGTTCCTAGTATTGTGGACCCCATTGATCTCTATTGTGATAACAATGGAGCCATTGCACAAGCTAAGGAACCTAGATCTCATCAGCGATCCAAACATATACTTAGGCGCTTCCATCTCATTCGAGAGATTATCGATAGAGGAGATGTGAAAATATGCAGAGTACTAACACTTGATAACGTTGCTGACCCACTTACGAAACCTCTTGCTCAACAGAAGCACGAAGGTCACACTAGATCGATGGGCATTAGATTTATGCCTGATTGGCTCTAGTGCTAGTGGGAGATTGTTGGTGTAAGCCCTAGAGGCCAGTGTATTTCTTAGACTTACATTTGTATATTGCCATTATATATATATGATATGAGGCATTCCAGTTTATTGTGTTACTTGTTTAAACATAATAAAGTCCTTAGAATAGAAATTTCAGTTTAATAGAATATCAAGTACATGACTTGATCGTGAGACACTATTGAACAATGAAATCCTATTCTTAAATATCCGTAGTCAAGTATTTTATTAATAAGGACAATAATAATACATTGAGACTTTTATGTGTGCAGACTGACGACCATATCTCACGGGTCATGGATATGAGATATCGAGTCGCCACATAGGTACACATTAGAGTAATGATGTACTGGATTGACCCACCATGAGAACACTACAAGGAGCGTTATGTGAGTGTCATAAGTAGTTCTCATAGTGACAATGGTGTATGCAATCCTTCGACTTGAAATCGCTACGATCCCTACATGAGGAGTCGTGTGCTTTAATATCGTCAAACGTCATCTGTAACAGGATGATTATAAAGACGGTCATTGGGCATACCACGAGCCATGCAGAGGGATGTGAGTGACCTAGATGGAATTTGTCCCTCCTACATAACAGGAGTAATATCTGTGGGCCTCCTGATAGAGTGAGACTGTAAAATGCATGGCCGTCTTTGAAATGAGTCAATATGAGATATTGACCTCATTTGTTGTTAAGTCTACTCGGGTATCAGGGAACATGATATTGAACCATACAAGGGTGACACATTCTATGTCTTGTGTTCAATATAGATATATGGACAAAGGGATAGTAATGCACATGAATATTTGTCACAAAGGTTTCGTCAAATCACTGACTTTCTCACTACTTAGGTGGCAGTGATGTATTGCTAGATATCAGCTCACTTTGTTTGTAATATTAAATGGGATTTAATATTACTACTAACATTTTGGGAACCTATAGGGTCACACACATAAGAGCTGGATCAAAAGAGGCATTAAAAGGAGAGTTGGACTCTTCTATTGGGCCTAGCGCATAGTACATGGGACTTAGGTCAAACGCTGCTCACTAACTCACTTAAGGAGGTGCTACTATAAGTAGACCACTTAAGCTATTGTGCCTACACGGTTTTTTACCCCTAGCCGCACATAGAGAGTGACGGTGAGCAAGAGTCTCGGTTTTGCAAGCTAGCACCGTGAGGCGGAGACGCCCGTGTTCGTGATGTTGGACGTTCACGAGATCTGCTCGTGTGGATACCTTAGAGACATCGTTCGTGCGGTGTTCGTGATAGACGATTTCAATCAATTGTCATCGCTTCAAGAGGTAAATCTTCTAACCATGAATCATGACCATTCGCAAGGATCCTTCGATGGGAATTTTTAACCGCTGCCATATTAGAGTTATTCAGAGAGCTTTTTGTACTTTACTCAGTACAATTACCTATTCTTCTAACGAACAGAGGTACTAGTGAATAAAGCATGTAGTAAGCATTCTTTAACTGGTCTTTGGTTCTAATAACCGAGGTTGCTTGAGAGAGTAACTTCTGACTTTTCTTGATTCTGGTTCTTGAAATAAGATTCTGATAATTCTTATAGGGTTCGTGTTCATAAGATAAGCGCGTCCATATTGAAAATAACCGTGTCCATCTAGCCATTTAAGATTTTACATTCGGACGGGCTAGTAGACGAGCTCCATATGCCATGTCATTGGACGGATACTCCTTTAAATGGTTGAACGTAACCCAGTAGACGAGCTCCATATGCCACGTCATTGGACGGAGCTTCTCGTTAAGGACTTAGCAAGTCCAAAGACTTGTGTGGACGAGCGCTTCTATCACCTTAGTGGACGAGCACTTCTATCACTTCAGTGGACGATCGCTTCTGTCACTTTAGTGGACGAACGCTTTTGTCACTTTAGTGGACGAGCGCTTCTGCCACTTTAGTGGACTAGCGCTTCTGCCACTTTAGTAGACGAGATGATTCTTACGGTTTTAATCTTCACACTAGATAGACAAGTTATCAACCAATATGAAGGTTAATTAAATCATTAACCAATGTTTAGTTCTCATCAAAACTTAGGGAAATGCACATCAGACATTTTAGAGACTTAACAGTTAGGTTTTCAAATAGGTTTTCACAGAGGGATAGAGTGTAATGGTGTATATATATGGTTGTTAGGTTTTCAAATACTAGTGCGCTTTTCCAATCTCCCCAATTGTGCTTATATTGGATATATGTGTGTATATCTATAGAACCTATCTAGCTATGGATCGTAGTTGGATGGTTTGTAAACGCATAAGTGATGAGTATCTGAAGGGAGTGGAAGAGTTTATAGAATTTGCTCAAATGAATGTTCCTAACAGTAAATGAATGTTTTGTTGTCCTTGTGTCAAATGTTTGAATACAAGGAAATGTGTTGTCAAGGATATATGTACTCATCTTATTTGTTTTGGGATTTGCTTGAATTATACAAGATGGATATGACATGGTGATGTGTTGTTAAATAATAAGTCAAATGTCTCCCAATGTGAGGACGTTGATGTAGATATGGAGGATGATCGAGTAGAGGACATGATCCGTGATATTGGACAAGAATCTTTTCAACGAGCACATGTGTATGAAAGATTGTGCAGTGATGTGGATAAGCCTTTGAATCCGGGGTGTACTACTCATACACGGTTGTCGGTAGTGTTAAAATTGGTTTGTGTGAAGACGAGAAATGGTTAGAAGCGATAAAAGCTTCACCGAATTGTTTGAATTGTTGAAAGAATTACTTCCAGAGGGCAACACATTTCTTGACCAGTAACTATGAGGTGAAGAATGTACTGTGTCCGATGGGTATGGAGTATAAAAGATACACGCATGCCCCAATGATTGCATATTGTACACGGGTGATTATGAAGAAATGCACGATTGCCCCAAGTGTGGGTTATCACACTACAAAGTGAAGGATGGTGATGATCTTGATGATTCTAGTTGTGATGTGAAAAAAATGGTCCTCTTGTGAAGGTGTTGTGGTATCTTCCAAAAATTCCAAGGTTCAAGTGATTGTTTGCTAATGTAAAAGACGCAAAGAACCTTAGATGGCATGATGATGAGAGGAAACATGATGGACAGGTTCGCCATCTGGATGATTTTGTGCAATGGAAGAAGATTGATACTTTGTTTCCGGATTTCACCAATGATCCAAGAAACCTTATGCATGGACTTGCTACGGATGGAATGAATCCATATGGTAACCTAAGTAGTATTCATAGTTCAGGGCCTGTTCTCCTGATAATTCACAACCTACCTCCTTGGTTGTGCATGAAGCGTAAATACATGATGTTACCTATGATGATTTCGGGCCCAAAGCAACCTGGAAATGACTCAGATGTTTATCTAAGTCCCTTGATTGAAGACTTGAAAAAGCTGTGGGTGGAAGGTGTTGATGTAGTTGATCTGTATTCGCACGATAGTTTCAAGCTGCGTGCCATGTTATTTTGCACCATCAATGACTTTCCAAAGATACGGGAACTTGTCCGGGTACAGTGTTAAGGGGCATAAAGCATGCCCTATATGTGAAGAAGGCACGTGCTTCACTCGATTGCATCATGGAAGGAAGACGTTTTACCTTGGGCATCGGAGATTTCTTGGGTGTGATCAGCCATATCGTAAGATGAAAAAAGCTTTTAACAGATGCCAAGAGAGTGAAAATGCACCGACGACATTAAATGGACAGCAGGTTTATCCACGGGTGAAGCACATCAATGTTATCTTCGACAAGGCCAAAAAGAAGGCTAAGGCTAGTGAGAAAAACATATGGAAGAAGAGGTCGATATTCTTTGATCTCCCATACTAGTGCAAGCTTGATGTCAGACACTGTATTGATGTGATGCATGTGGAGAAAAATGTGTGTGATAGTGTAATCGGAATGCTTCTGAACATTTAGGGCAAGACAAAGGACGGTGTGAGTGCTCGTCTCGATCTCTTTGCGATGGGTATACGAAAGCAATTAGCTCCAGTTGTTGAGCATGGTAAGCGGACGTATTTGCCTCTAGCATGTCATACTTTGTCAAAAAAAGAGAGACAAAGTTTTTGTGAGTGTCTTTGGGGCATCAAAGTTCCACATGGTTACTCTTCAAATGTCAAGAGGCTTGTCTCAAGTGATCTCAAATTAGTTAGCTTAAAGTCTCATGATTGCCACGTCTTGATGGAACAACTACTGCTCGCGGCTATTCGTGATATTGCTCCTAAAAATATTAGACATGCCATAACTAGGTTGTGCTCATTCTTCAATGCTATATATATGTAGCAAGATAGTTGACCCTCATAAGTTGGATGAGTTGGAAGTTGAGACTGCTATAATCCTGTGCCAATTGGAGATGTATTTTCCTCCTTCATTTTTCGACATCATGGTTCACTTAATTGTTCATTTAGTGAGGGTGATTAGATTTTGTGACCCTATTTTTTTGAGGTGGATGTACTCAATTGAGGGATACATGAAGATCTTGAAAGGGTATGTGAAGATTCCACACCGTCTAGAACATCTATTGTTCAAAGGTACGTTGCAGAAGAAGCTATTGAGTTTTGTTCAGACTACCTTCCTAACACGGATCCTATAGGGGTTCCTAAGCCTCGTCATGATGAGAGAAGATGTCAAGGTAAGGGTACACATGATGTAATGATTAAGAGCAAGGGTCGGGAAGAAGTGCTTCAAGCACATTTGTATATATTAAATAACATCGATTTTGTTCAACCTTACTTTTGTGATCACAAAAGAAAAGTCAAGGAAGGAAACCCTCGAATGAATGAAAAGTGGTTGTTGAATAAGTATAACAAGACTTTCTTAAAATGGTTTAAATAAGAAATTATGAAGGATGGTAGTACTGCTTCTGATTCATTAAAATGGCTAGCATATGGACCTAGCTTTAATGTCATATGTTGGAGCGCGGATACGACATCGATAACTTTTCCTTTTATACAAAGGAACAAGATAACAAGAGTACCATACAAAATAGTGGGGTTATGATCGTGGCTGAATCCATGCACTTCTCTAGTTCAAAAGATACAAACCCCGTTATTGCACCGATACCTTACTTTGGAGTCATTGAAGAGATTTCGGTGCTCGATTGCACTAAGCTTACGGTGCCGATTTTTAAATGTAAGTGGGTTGACATTAAAGGTGGTGTACAAACCGACGAATGAGGATTTACATTGGTAGACCTTGGCAAGTTAAGTCATACAAATGAGCCTTTCATCATGGCTTCCCAAGCAAAACAAGTGTTTTACATCACTGATCCTTCTAACAAAAGGTTGTCAATGGTTCTCCAAGGAAAAAACATGCATAATGGTAGTGATGAAAATCAAGATTCAACTCTTGATATTCCTGAGACTCATTCTTTCTCAACAAACATGCCTACTATCATTGAGGAAAATGAGGTGGACGATATACATGCCACCCGTGATGATCACCACGAAGAGATATTAATCTAGCTAAATTAAATTTGACCATAGTGTGAGTTTTGTTCTTTTAGGGCAAGTGTTTTATTTATCCATGTTAGTTTAGATTTATTTTTATTTATCCATGTTTATTTTAGATTTATTTTTATTTATCCATGTTAAACTAACCTAATTTATTATTATTTTTCATCTAAACAAGCATGCACATGGCTAATTTAGTTGACATCCCTCATTCACGGGAGGGGTCGGTGGCGGCTACGCCATCTGATAGTGTAAGTTTTATTTATACATATAATGTTAATTAATTAGGCTTATATTTTTTATATTTATCCATTGTTATACATAACCTAATTTATTATTTCTTTATCCAAACATGTATCACAGAGGTCGACATCCCTCATACACTTTAGAGGGTCGGTGGCAATTTGTACTAGTGATAGTGTAAGTTGTATAGAATATATATGTATTATTATGTGATGGTTTTTTCATATATTAATGTGTCCTGAATTGTGTTAATTAAGATAGTTATATTTCTAATTGTTTTAATTAAGAATTGTGTTAAATAGCTAGTAATAGTTATATATATATATAGGAATGCAAATGCATCAGCTAATGTATATGGACTTGTTAGTGATGAGTGTATGTGCAAATTCTATATTATGAAATTAGTGAAGTGCAGGGAGCAAGTTGGGGGAAGGAATATTGCAACATATATATTTTTTTAAAAAAATACTTTTAACGTCTGTTGTTTTAAACAAAAAAAGGTTAAAAATAGTACTTTTACCTTATAGATAAAGTTTTGGGTAATTACATTTGGACCTTAATTACATAAGTTTTTCTTTGTATCATTCCCTTGATTAATAACATCTTATAATGTATTTGCCTTATTCATTTTAAGCGTATTGCTAACCAATGCTCTGAGAGCATCTATAATGGGAGTTACTTAACAAGTTCTTAAAATTAAGGGCAAGTTCTTATTGAGTTGCACCATTGAAGCAAGTTGATGTGGATGCCACATGTAAGGACGATTGCTTATTTAAGCAACCAATTCTTATATAAGAACATCCAATAAGAAAAGGAGAGAGGAAAATAATTGAGAATTGCATGCATTAATTACCTACATTCGAAAATTGAAATAAAAATAAATATATGGGTAACTTGCGGGACTTATTTAGTAATCTTTTTAGAGTTGCATCATTGGAGTCAAGAGTTACTCAAAGTAGTATAAAATCAAAAGTGATGATGTGGCATGGTAGGACCCATAAAAAAAGAATAATGCAACTCCAATGAGTTGCACCATTCTCCATCCCGGCACCCCAAATTTTTATTTTTAGTAGTTTTTAAGTGGGTCTCACCCTTACACAATACTCATTTTTTATTTTTACAACTTAAGCACCTCATATCTCCAATCCACCATCTTTAAAAATTTTACTAAACGGGTCCCCGCAAGTCACCCCACATCATTACATCTAATCAACAATACTCTAATCATGCCTTTTTTTTTGCTTAAAATTTTTTCAGCTGGCCTACTCAATGAGGAAAGGACCGGTTCTTCTACAAGCAAACCAACTTGTTAAGTACCCATTGAAAAATTGTCTCCAATTATGGGTATAGTTAAGCATCGGTCCCTATTAAGCAAGATCCACTCTTTATGTTGTCGTTGGAGATGGTCTAAGGATATTGATTAAGGATTCAAATAAAAAGTAAGTTTTCATTGAAAAAATGAAAGATACTATTTCTCAAAATTTTGAATGCAATATCTTCTAATAAAAAATTTCTTCTTCTTATTCTTTAAAAAATGTCCTAAAAGCACCTGTTAAATTTATTTATTTATTAAGTTATATATATATATATCGTGTTGACCAATCTGTTTAAGCTCTGATTTCCAAAGGAAACTGTTTGTGCTTTGAACCTATCTACGTATGCAAAGTAGAATTGACTTGAAGTCAATAAATGTTACTAATTGTTTTTTAAATGGCTCAAGTGGCCTCCATTGTGGGGCTTAAGGGCTTAAGGGCTAAAGCTTACCGGGATTTGTGTGTCCGGGTTCGAGGCATTGCGGGGGAATTTGGGAACAAGTGTTGATCTCCGTTTAAAAAAAAAAAAAAAGGCTCAAAATTAAACACAAGTTAATATTTCATTTTCTCATCATTTTAAGATAATAACTTTGAATGCAGACTCAATCTATATCAAAATTATATATAAATATGGATGTGTTTGATTTACAAAAATTCGAGATCGAAACAGCATAAAAATTTTTGTGTCTTATTTGATTTGAAAAGTGGTCAGGGACATGACAAAAAGGTGGTGAGGGACGGGACAAAAACCCAAAATTTTGTCCATCACCAAACCATGGAACAAAAAGTTGTCCCATGAACAGACTAAACAAAAGATAAAATTATTCTTACATCTCTCTCCTCTCTCTCCCTCTCTCTCTCTCATCTCCCTCCCTCTCTCTTTCTTTCCTCTTTCTCCCTCTCCCTCTCCCTCCCTCCCTCCCTCCTCTCTCTCTCTCCTCTCTATCTCTTTCTCTCTCCTCTCTGTCCTCTCTACATAATTATACAAAATTATATATTGTATATTTATATATTAAATAATATATATTATAAAGGATATTCCGGTAAATTTAATATTATTTTGTTTGTGCTGTCCATTATCTATCAAACAATGTACAAGATAAAGAATTGTCCTGTAACTTAAGGATTTGTCCTGTGCAGTCCTATATTTTATGTGCTGTCCAGATACCTTTTACAAATTAAACACATCCTACGAGTCAATGACGGATGACAGCAAACCGAAACACATACAAACTTTACTCGTAACACTAGACTTTTTATTTTATTTTATATACTCCAAAATATAATATATTGAATATAGAGGGTACTCGAATCCGTATTCAAAAGAAATTATGAGTAAACCCAAGAATAGAAAGTGTAACCATCATACCGAATGAACAAAACCTAAAGACGAGTGTGTCTGTTACACTACTCTACGCCAACATGAACGAGAACTTAGAACTGCCCACATCCAAACAAAAAATATATAGTTTGTTTAGCTAAAACAACAGAAATATATAGTACCTTAATTTCTAAATTTATCTGTCTGAAAAGAAAAGAAAAGAAAAGAAAAATTAAAAGGGATTTCTATTTAAAAAAGTTGACGTAAGATTAATTTCTTAAGTGATGAGATAACTAATAATTATCTATTCTTCTTATCCTCCTGTCGGGAGATAGAGACTAATCCCTCGGGGTATACTGAGATCCATTTAAGGGGTTAATCTCTCCAACAAATACTCTATCGTATACACGAGACATGAATCGAACCTCTGATCATATGTTTAGATCTTTAAGGGACTTGATTATCTACCAACCATATCATACCATGTTGATAACTATCTATACTTCTGATACCTTAATTAAGTGTGTATTTGCTTGCACCACAAATTTTAAATTTGGATGCTAGTCTAGGTCTACCATTATGATGCGTACGGGCAGGGAATTGCGTTTACCACGAATGTGTTTTTAGTCAAAAGCAAGAAATTTGAAAATACATGTGGAAAAAAACAGAAATAGAATTTAGCATAATTATTTCAAGTTTCAACCAAAGCGGCATACAATCAAATATATATAGTGTGAACCAACCTCTGTTGGTCTGTTGAGAGACATGGTTCAGATGAGAGGAAGAAGTAAAAATCTAGAAGTGTTTATTGATGAACTGGTAAAAATGAAAAAAATACACTCTGTAATTTAAGCTTATATAGTCAATTAAGCCAAATAAATCAACTAACAACTATTTTACAAAAAAAAATCAACTAANAACTATAATTAATTCTTATTAAATCTAACAAATTCTAACCATCTGTGATATCAGGTGGCTGAATTAGTTTAGTTCTTCTTGAATAAGCTATCAGATTCAAGTTTTTGAATGGAAAAAATAGGCTTTTGAAGAAATTTGCCGCCTTATATGAGTCCACCTTATTTCCGTCAGATTAGTGTAACTTCTAGATACCAAGTGTTATCTATACAAAATAGTGATAAAGGTAGTAGTGATATATATAAATTGTAGCTATCGATCGAAATGCAGCACATAGGACTGGTTTTAAACTTTTAATTATTCAACGCATTCAAAATTGCGCAGTTTAATTAACTATAAGTTCTTTAAATAATCAACCAGCTGAGAAATGAGAATTTATTTTCTCGTGCGTATGTGCGAGAGGAGAGAGAACAACGGTTCGTTGAGAGGGACTGTTAAGAAATAGTATGCATTCATATATTAAATAGAAACGAGCTCATCATTTTTTTTGACCCCATTAATTATGTTTGTGTCGCCTCAACATGATATTTGGAGAGTTGGAGCTGTTGATAGATTTGTATGTGCATCACATAGACAGCATAATTAGGGTTCTTTGCATGCGGGCTAGCTGATTTTAATTTCTTTTGAATTACCAGTTCACACTGTATCTGTTTATACATATTTGGACAAATTCTTCCTGCCTCAAATCATGCATGTTATAACTATGCACAATATGTAACACGCATGTCATCACAACGACAAAATTGAATACAAAAGTATCGTATTCTGCATTGGCAGGTTTAGAAAATAGAAAGATACAATTTTCTTGGGTGAATCCGGGTATCCTCCGGTCGGGAGCTAGAGACTAATCGATACTGAGATTCATTTAAGGGTTGACCTCTCCCAACAAATGTTCTTCCATAAGCGTGTAAATAATCGAACCCCTACTACAAGTTTAAGGAGTCAGTTATATATCTACCAACTGTGTCACTTCATCTTAATAAAAGATACCATTTTCTATTATATATATATATACACACACACTAACTCGTTATTGTTATTTTAAGTAGAAAGTTGGTTGTTCAAATTGTGAGGTGGGCCGGGGCTGTTTGTGAAATAGGTTGGAATGGGTTTAGTTTGGTCTGAATGAGGTATGATATTTTGACAAGGCTATTTAGTCATCGCTCAATAATAATCGAGTCAAATTTTTTTTTTTGATAAAAAATATATTAATAATAGAGTACTAGAGATATTTTAACTCAAATACAAAGACCCACACTAGTTAACCGAGTAAAAAAATAAGCTGATATGTTGGGATGACATATATAAATTTGAACATTAGTTAAATGGTTAAACTATAGAATTAAAGAATTAAAAAAACTAAAGTTAAGATATATTTTACTATACATCCTTTGAAGGAGAATGCTAATAAGTATTCTAAGGGTATTGTTTAAGGAATTAAGAAAATAAATTTTGTATGAGAAATTGAGTATTTAGTATTTCAAAAAGTGTTATACTTAGTTTTCCAATACAAACTTTCATTTGTGGGTTTCTTAACCAATGTCTTTATGGAACTCATTATCAAGATGCTTTAAATAAATAATATGAGTATAAAGATATTATCATGTTATACAACATCAAATCAAGAATTTATAAGTAGAAAATACATGTTAATTAAAATTAATTAAAATATATGTGTTCTGACATGGGCTTCAGAAGTCGGTTGTCGAGTTGAGAACAGTCGAGGACTCCGTGACAAAGAAGAGACTTCTGATGTCCAAGCCGATTGGTACTTAGTTTTGTGAGTGTCACTAGGAGATGATTGTACCTAAAGGCGATATATATAAAGCGATGATGGTCGTTATATGATATTAGTGAATCATTATGAGTGATTATGGACGCCATTTGATGAGGACAATTACAAGGTCTAAGATTGGTTACGAATTTCAATACCCAACTGACAATCACGTCGGGGTCTAACTCGAGCCATACCGTAACAATATGTTTAAAAAGAAATGTGATCACGAGACCCAATTAATTAATAAGTATAACAATCTGAACCGTAATCCAAACCCAATTCAAAAACACATTGGGTCTAAAAATTAAAATCCAAAATTATCACAAATGGCTTTGAGCTGGTAAAAGTTAGAAATAATAATAATAATAAAAACATTCATTCATCTGTATATAATTCACGTGATATGACAATCATGACATTATATTACGAGGATTTACGTTTTTGCATTCACTCCATTCACGTGTTCACAACTTCACTTATATGCATCGTAAAATGTATTTGAGTCCAGCATTAAAAAATAAAACATTATTTATCCAATGATATGTTTAGTGACTATATGAATATAATGAATCCAAATCCAGTTTACGGTATACTTGTGATCGTTCTAACCTGTAATTGCATCAAGCAGCTTGTAACTTACTAATTGTGAGCACAAAAGAAAAGAAAAAAATAGCTTGTCTTCAGTATATTTATGCTTGTAAAGGAATAATCACCAAAACTTGTCTTCATGAAAACCAACAAGAATTTTAATTGTGGGATGGCATAATGCAGCATCGGCAAAAGGAATATTTGATTTCAAGGAAGCAGGACAATGCACATTTTTGACAGTGGCAGTGGCATACGAGATAAATGAGATGAATGAAACGGTATCTATCCATCAATCCATCGGTTTTTGTCTAATAATTTTGTCCAATGTACCAACACTTTACAGCGCACGCGTTGTGAAAGAGAGTGTGGGTCGCATTTTTTCCTATTTGCTTCTCACAACCTCTGTGATAAGTGTTGGAAAGTGCCAAAACAAAGTAGTGCAAGAAAAGCAACATCAAAAAAAGCAGCAGGCAAAACAGCTAAAATAAAAGCATAAAGCTGTGGGGGGAGAATGATGTGAAAACAAAAAAAATGTTCCGTTTATTCTGTCTGATATTTGGGGTTTTCTCTTATAAGCAAAACTCTCCCTCATCTCTGTCACCATCCCAACATACCCCTCCACACTCTAGTCCTTTTCCTTTTGTACACTACACACACACAAATAATAAATAGAAAAGAAAAACTAAAACTACATTAATTTTCATCCACATCTCTCTCCTTTGTCATCATATAATAGTAATACAACCAACAACAACAACTATCACAGACAAACTCTGATAGAGTAGTACCTCTTCTCTTAGAAGTTTGTAGTATCTCAATCTCATTCTCTTCTCTTTCATTCATATATGTCTGAGTGATCTCATGCTCTTAAGCTTTGTTAACTGATCAAAGCACTACCATAGCCATAGGTACTTATATTATATATATCTAATCTAATAAAGCTCTTATTTTTTTTCTGCCCTCTATAGAAAGCTTTTGTTTTTGGGTTTGTAATTGAAAGAAATGAATTGGGTTTGCAGGGATGATGGCAGTGAGTTCAGCTTGCAAAGAAGGGGAGCAAGTTGGCAATGGATAATGGCAAGTATGTGAGGTACACACCAGAACAGGTGGAAGCGCTTGAGAGGCTTTACCATGAATGCCCCAAACCCAGTTCCCTGCGCCGCCAGCAACTCATCAGAGAGTGTCCTATTCTATCCAATATTGAGCCTAAGCAGATCAAGGTTTGGTTCCAGAACCGAAGGTACAACCCACCCTTCTATGCTTTCTTCAATTTTTTTCCTGCATAATTCATATTAGTATATTAACATACTGCACTGAACTTTATTACATATTAAAACAAGTATTTGGGTTAGGAAATTCTAAAATAAGTTATAATCAAACTTACTAGTTACTATAGAGGATTTTTTATATAAAAAAAAAACCTTTTTTTTTAAAATTTAAGCAAACCCAAATCATCATAGACTTAATTGAATTCATTTAATCAAAGGGGTTGTTTGATCTGTGTAAATCTGACTATCAGATCTTTCTTTCTGTTTGTTAACATCCTTTTATATACCAAAGTTTTTTTCTTCCTAATTTTATTTTAGAAATAATATGGAAGATAGCACAAGGGATACATACACTTACACTTCGAATGAAAAGACTGGTGCTAATTTTACAGTTTATGTAACCAACTTACCAAAAAGAAAGTTAAAGGTCCTTTTTTCCCCCTCTATTTTTTTTTGGGTATCCTTCCCGGTTGCAGTGTTAGAAGGAGTATTTAATTGAAGGCCTTATTAATTTGGGGTGGCTAATTATGGGGTTTTGTTTGTTCCTTGTTGTTGCAGATGCAGAGAGAAACAGCGGAAGGAAGCGTCACGGCTGCAAGCTGTAAACAGGAAGCTGACAGCAATGAATAAACTACTGATGGAGGAAAACGATAGGTTGCAGAAGCAGGTTTCACAACTGGTGTATGAGAACAGCTTTTTCCGCCAACAGACACACAATGTAATAATACTAATACTATAATTCAATATTCTTTATGCATAATTCCCTTCCCTAGTCTTATTTGGCTAAACATATCAATGAAGAGGACTGAGAATTTTTAATTAAAAAATTACTATATAGTACACATATTTACATATACCATATAATAATATATGTACATTTTTTGTAATATTCGCTAATATTTGATCTCAATTGTGACAAACATTGATTATAAGTGTTTTGTCGTGACTGAGTTGTGGTTACTCTCCACTTTATATAGCCTGCGACGCTTGCTACGACGGACACAAGCTGCGAGTCGGTGGTAACGAGCGGTCAGCGGCACTTGACACCTCAGCATCCACCAAGGGATGCCAGTCCTGCTGGGTTAGTGAACAGTGAAATGTGGAAAAGTATGGTTTTTCATTTGTTGTTGGATCTTATGTTATTCTGACTTCCTTGTACTATAGACTTTTGTCCATTGCAGAGGAGACTTTAGCAGAGTTTCTTTCAAAGGCCACTGGAACTGCCGTGGAGTGGGTCCAAATGCCTGGGATGAAGGTTACCACTCTCTTGTTTTCATTACTTCAATTTGATACTCTATATTATCTATTGCGCTTCTGGTTAATTAATTATGGTTTCGATTTTTTTTTACAAAATTATAATTAATTAATTAATGAGAAGTGTTAATAGCTGAAGTACATGCAACCTTAGTTAAGCAAAGCAACTTGTTCACCACATTATCTGAATCACTATATATCTCTTTGTCATTTAATGTGTGCAGCCTGGTCCGGATTCCATTGGAATCGTTGCTATTTCTCATGGTTGCCCTGGAGTGGCAGCACGTGCCTGCGGCCTTGTGGGTCTAGAACCTGCCAGGGTAAGTTCCTTCCTGCTTTTGTTATTAAGAGAATGTTAACCAGCACCACGTTCAACCAGAATGCTAAACAGTTACAAACTTTCATTCCTTAAAGGGTATTGATTAGCAAGACCCTTATTGTTAAGGTGACCAATTCGATTAAATAAACTTTGTGTGTACAGGTCGCGAAATCCTCAAAGATCGGCTATCATGGTTTCGTGATTGCCGAACTGTGGATGTTCTAAATGTGATGTCCACTGCAAATGGAGGAACCATTGAACTGCTTTACATGCAGGTATTATGGCTGGCTAACATAATCTCTCTAAGTCTCAATAATTTGTCAACCATGCTAAAATTAAATGTTAATTTCAACTTTTGCTATCTTGGTTAGTTGTATGCGCCAACAACTTTGGCACCTGGTCGTGACTTCTGGTTGCTGCGCTACACATCTGTTTTGGAAGACGGTAGTCTTGTGGTATGTAAATCTACTCTGGTTCTTCCTTGCCTAACTCAAAGGCTTATGTGGGGTCAGTGCAATTATAATTTTTTAACAATGAATTATCAGGTCTGTGAAAGATCACTTAACAACACTCAAAATGGTCCTACAATGCCACCAGTGCAGCTTTTTGTTAGAGCAGACATGTTGCCCAGCGGGTATCTGATTAGACCTTGTGAAGGAGGGGGATCCATTATTCATATTGTTGATCATATGGTTTTAGAGGTTTGTAAATACTTAAATACCTTCATTTACTCTTAAAATGGGAAGCAAATTTTTTCCTTGCTTGATTCTTCTGCCTCTTTGAAATCAGCCCTGGAGTGTACCTGAAGTTTTGCGCCCACTTTATGAGTCATCCATGCTGCTTGCTCAAAGGACAACTATGGCGGTATGATTCTTCTTTCTGCCTAACTAATAACATCCACTACACACTTGTGATGTTTTATGATTTGGAATCATGAATATAGTATCTATGGCTTCTATGAGCATGCTATTTTCTCTTGCTAACAAGTCTAGTCCCTTGTATAGACATAAGCTTTTTGTAATTTTGTTAATGCCAAACACAGGTAAAGATATAGAGGGGTGAAATTTGGACTTAATTGTTATTGTCTTTCAGGCTTTACGTCATTTGAGGCAGATTTCTCAAGAAATTTCTCAACCAAGTGTCACAGGATGGGGTAGAAGGCCAGCAGCTCTACGTGCACTTAGTCAGCGATTGAGCAAGTTTGTGCCATCATCCTTTGTGCTGTTCCTTGAAACAATTGACTTGATATGATTTATTATGGTAGTGTAACTTGAACTTCCTTTTTCTTGCAGGGGCTTTAATGAAGCTGTCAATGGGTTTGCAGATGATGGCTGGTCCATGTTAGAGAGTGATGGCATTGATGATGTCACTCTACTTGTGGAACTCATCACCTAGCAAGATGATGGGAGTAAATCTTGGCTATAACAATGGATTTCCTTCTATGACCAGTTCTGTGCTATGTGCTAAAGCATCCATGTTGTTACAGGTATACACATCAATGTGGATGGATTTAAACTCAATAGACAAGTTTCTAGGATTTGTTTTTCCTTTCCATGAATTGCAAGTATTCTGTTGTCTCATGCTCTCTTTCTGTACTTGTAGAATGTCCCTCCAGCCATTCTTCTTAGATTCTTATGGAACACAGATCAGATTGGGCAGATAACAGTATTGATGCTTACTCTGCAGCAGCTAATAAAGCTGGGACTTGTAGATTGCCTGGGGCCCGAGCAGGAGGTTTTGGGGTCAGGTTATTCTTCCATTAGCTCACACAATTGAGCATGAAGAGGCAAGTTATTTGCTCCTACATTTGTAGTCTCTTATATGTTGCTATTTAGAGTTTAGCCTTTTTCTTTTAAGGCATACATATTTGTTTCGTTAAGTTTGTGGACTAACATTCTTTTGGTTTCTCTTTTGTGCTTATTGCAAACTTGATGACATTTGATCTCTAAAACAGTTCATGGAGGTTATCAAGCTTGAAAACATGGGCTACTATAGGGACGACATGACTATACCTGGTGATGTTTTCCTCTTGCAAGTAAGTAATAATTTTTAACACCATCTGTTTGCAGATGCATGACCTTATTGCAATCATGGAGGGAAAATATCCTCCTAGAATTGTAATTTCAGAGAAACACTTCCATTGAACATTACACTAATATCTTGAATAGTGATTTACACATAGTTCTAGGCATATTTAGAGTAAGGATCTATTTATAATGAAGTAAAGAAAGTTCGAATCTTGTTAATTTGGACTTGAATTGAATAGCTAAAAAAACTTATATCTGCATATAGTTCATAAGTTTCTTTCCATCCCAAGTCCATAGCTAATAGTCCTTCTGGTTGCAAATGTCCCCAGCTTTGTAGTGGAGTGGATGAGCATGCAGTTGGCACCAGTGCAGAGCTTGTTTTTGCTCCAATTGATGCATCTTTCTCTGATGATGCACCTATTTTACCTTCTGGTTTTCGCATCATACCTCTCGGTTCTGGCACGGCAAGTGTTTGGCTTGACATATTCTAATGTTTTGAAATTGGTTGACTGCTTCCCCTTCCTGTTTGAGTAAGGATTTTGATTTCTTTATCTTATATATGATGCAGGATGCTGCTAGTCCAAACCGTACACTTGATCTTGCTTCTGCTCTTGAAGTTGGAACCACAGGGAACAAAGCAGCTGGTGACAATTCAGGTCATTCTGGAAGCACAAAATCTGTGATGACAATAGCATTCCAGTTTGCATATGAAATCCACCTTCAAGATAATATAGCAACTATGGCCAGACAGTATGTCCGCAGTATTATTGCATCTGTTCAGAGGGTTTCATTAGCTCTTTCTCCTTCGCGTTTTGGTTCTCACAATGCATTTCACTTACCATCTGGCACTCCTGAGGCACAAACACTTGCTCGGTGGATCTGTAACAGCTATATGTATGTCACTTGACTTTTAAACTATATGATTCACTGAAAATTCTTGAATTACAAGGGAAGCATGACTGCATGAGCTATAAATATCCGGCATGCACCCTCTCAGGAAACTTCTTTCTTTATTAAGATCACTACATTCTTTCATTCTAAACCTATATAGGAAGTGTCTAATGTATTTTGAGTGCTGCCATCCTTTGCAGGTTCTATCTAGGGGTGGAACTGCTGAAGTGTGATGGCAATGAGTCCATTCTCAAATCCCTTTGGCATCACTCAGATGCAGTTTTGTGCTGCTCTTTAAAGGTAATTTCTTTTATTATTTCCATTTTGATAAGAATTCTGTTCTCCTGCTCATGCTAATTTTTTTATCTGATGTTTTACATGTGTATAGAGTTATATGAATTTGATTTTTAAAATTATGGTTTCAATTTTGTTTTATCATCTCAATAAATTTGTATCCTTGTGTCATTTTTACAAGTATTGCCTTATGAACCTAAGATGTTCAATTCTTACCAAGGAAGCCAATGAAAGAAGTATATTGTAGTCCATCCCTCCAACATATGCTGTGCTCACAGTTTTTCTGGTTTGGTGGTCCTGCAGCATGTACTTGACAAGTTGCTATTTCCCAAATCATGAATCTACTATACACTTATTTACTCTTCATTGTGTGTTGTATTCTATCTTTTTAAGTTTTCCACAATGATAATATTTAAGAAAGTCTAACTTGAGATATGATTTTGCCAGGCATTACCTGTTTTTACCTTTGCAAATCAAGTTGGACTTGACATGCTTGAAACAACCTTGGTTGCACTTCAAGACATCACCCTAGAAAAATTTTTAAACAACGGAAAGAAAACACTGTGCTCTGAGTTCCCCCAGATAATGCAGCAGGTATAGTTCTTTTTATTAAACTGAAGAGAATTAAATTTCCATTTGACTCTTCCCATTGTTATTTGTTTGTGTAAATTCAAGAGTATATCCTTTTCTCCGTTGATTATGTTTATCTTTTTTAAAGTGTTGATACTTTTAATTATGACTAAGTGAAATTTTAAAACTACAGTGTTTGTGTACATATTACATAATTGGGACTATTCAGGTTATTCCTAGGATTTGGCAACCTCTAATTTCTATGTACCTGACCTTGAATTCATGATATGTGCAAGTATTTTCTTCCAAATTGAGTTGAGTAGACTAGTTTAGCTTCACATAGGCCATGAAGAACATGTATAATCTCAAATACGTTCATTATTTATTATTCCATGCATTTGGCCTTGACTTTCTAATTAAAGATACTATTATTTTGGTGTAGGGTTTTATGTGGTATTCAGGTGGTATATGCTTATCCAGCATGGGGAGGCCGGTGTCATATGAGAGAGCAGTGACATGGAAAGTATTAAATGAAGAAGAAACAGCTCATTGTATTTGTTTCATGTTTATAAATTGGTCTTTTGTCTCGATAAGAATGAAGAACATCAAATGTAGTAAAGTAGAGCAGAATAGTATATTTTGTTACTTTGGAGAATCCTAGAATGCTCCATACACTATTATAATTTATCTTGTTGTGACTACATGCTGCTCTATGATCCATCCATCTATAGCCTCATTTTTGCTTATCGCTGCTTATTTATTTCCTTTATGCTTCTCTGATATTCGTGCACATATATATATATATATATATATATATATATATATCTTTATTGTTTTCTTCCCTCCTCTTAACACGTACATGTTCTATTTAGGGCCACTCTAATGTTTATGGAGGCCTAAAGCCAACTCCGAATGAATAGTGTGGGCCTCTCTATATGAGGCCTGCAAATAATACATTAAGATCTAAAATTATTACAATTATTTAATTTTTGATGGCAATCCTCTTAATAATGGGTCACTCTATGTGTGAGCCTAAAGCAAAGGTTTTTGTGGCTTCACCCTTGGGCCGCACCAGCTCTATTCGTCGCTTCCATTAATGGACCTCATGTAACCAACATCAATATGATTCTATTATCTCTGGAGCCAGGCCAATGCTCCTGGGAGAGACAACTATCTTTCTATTGTGGGCTACCTAACCTTCTTTTGTAGTAGACCACCTTTCACCCACTTTTTTTTTTATTTTTTTTAAATGTATAACAAATTTTAGAAGAGGGATTTTCTATTTTAAGACCAAACATGTTACAAGCCAGTTGATAGTAGTATTTACAAATCCAAATGGCATATCAATGAAAGTCAGGCGTGCTTTATTAGTTGATCAACATTCAACAAAACCTCAATTTGGAATGCCTCAACCACAATAAAGATCCAGAAGCTATAAGCTCATGTTCGGAAGATGGTGTGGTTTTACTCTCCATTATTGGCTTCGCCAAACTCCGGTCTAATGATGAAAATAAGGGACAACATGAAAATAATATCCGGAGATAAATATCAACAAGGAACAAATTATATGCGGTGATTCTCTATAATAATGTGACCGTTTTTTCCTCATGATAATATTTAAAGAAGTTTTTACTTTTGTGGTATTTATTCTTGAAAAAATTTCTCATGACCATGAATACTGGTCATCATTGTCAATACTTTCATTTTCAACGAAGGAATCTTTATCAATATTAGTTGGGCACTAATCTAATGAATTTAATTGCCCACGAAACACTTATTGAAAGGAAAATCCTTGACAAACGCCCCAAAGATATCGTTTAATGAATCGAAAGGAAAATGATACAGTTGTTCAAACTTTTTTGACCTTTACGACACAGTGTGTCTAAACCCAAAAGGTATCTAATTGGTATCAATCATAAATATAAATTTTCTCCCAACGAATCATATATTAAATATGATATGATGGGCTTCCAATTGAGCACACTACATTAGGAAATTAAGGAAAAGGGGGAGCAAGGCTAGATTGGGAAATGAGTTGGGGAAGTTAGGGGAGGAGTCTCTTGTGTAGGATTCGAGCTGATAAAACTTGCAGTTCCATAAAGTGTATGCGCCATGAATTATTATAAGTTAATTAATTTAAATATTTAATAATTAATAACAAGAGATAATCTTTCTTGACAAATTAGGATAATAAAGAATGCTTTTAATATTGTTTAAGAAATCAATAATAGAAATTTGTATGAAAAATAATATATTTAATATATCAAGGCTATACAAGACATCTTTCAATATAAATTTTTTTTTCAAGTAATTCTTTAATCAATATTCTTATGCTTCTTTTGAAGAAGTTCCGACCGATTAAAATGCATGACACACTTTGTGGAACAGTACATGTTATCCAACTGTATGAACACTTTGTATGAACAGTACATGATGCAGAGATTGGAGAGAGGGTGTTGAAATAGGGAAATGGCATGTGTATATGGAAACGGAATGGATAGTGGCATGGGGTATCACGAATTGAATTGAAATGTAGGGAGGCCTTGCATGGAAGGATAGTTCGTAGTGACCATTCTTATTTTTCCTGTCTCAATTTTGTCTGTATTGTTAGAATACTATATTTAGGACATTCGTTAATTTCCCATACCAGTGGTTCAGGGGAATAGACCATACTCATTTTCTCTCGATTCTGTTCCGACCACACCACATTATAGAATAATTCCTTCTGATGGAATTGGAGGACATGGGGGTTCACCTTCCTCTTTTTATTGCCCACCTCCCCATAGGCCAATACCATGGAAAGATGGTGATATTTAATTGCAGAAACCTGCACACATAAAGATCAATGAACTAGAAATCGTTTCTACAGCCTTGAATCTCTCAGATTTACCATTTTCAAGAAAACGTTGAATGGTTATAGATGATTGAAAACTCAAGCACTTCTACTACATGTCCCCATTTGATAAGGTTTCTATAATTTATATATGTCTAGTTACAAGAATTGACTCTTATTTAGAAATGACACTTGTTAATTAATAGCCTCAGCATTACACCTGGTGTGTATGACTCTTTTCCTAAAGTTTGTGTCCTTACGAAGCATTTTGAAAGTAAAGTGTTGAGAGTTGAGGAGTGATGTTTCACAATCATAGATTCAATTTCTTACATTCCACATTAATTTCTTAATTACCCCTCTAGAGTATGTTTGAGGCTACACATATATAAACTACCGTAAATATTTGAGTGTATGTTTTGACATTTTCTGAATGACTCTCTTCACCATCTGTAGAGGTATATTTCTGTATTTCTATCGTCTACATAGCAAGACCCACTTCATGGTTTCTATTTTCCCATCTAAAGAAATGCTTCTTGTTTTTTTTTGTGATATAAGAATTTATTTCGTGTTATAATATATAATCATAACTTCCTCTGCAATAGCCACAAGAAGTGATTAGTGGCTACTTGTGTTTTTGTTTTGTTTTTTAGAAATTAATTATAAAAGCTTTGTTCAACTGTTTTCATTATATTTTCTTTTTTGGGAAATTTTACATTAAATATTTAGAACGATTTTTATTTTCAGTATTTTTCGTATAAATTCTTTTGAAAAAGGAGAGCATAAAAGAAAAGAGATGATTTTATAATTATTTTCGAAAATGTAAAAATATAAAAAAATAGGAGAACAAAACAAACATGCCATAAGTTAGCAGAGGAAATTATGCTCTAAATCTCTTGTTTGGTGATAGCATGCCTTTTTTGCTTTAAAAAAAAATGCCAGTTCAACTCATAATTGGGTTAAATTAATCTCCATTCAGGATAACAGGCATGACAAAAGGACCCAGAATTGTCATTTTTACTTGAGGTACATCGATTGAAAGGAAATTGCCCCCGGGTTCTTAAAAAGCGCTTTCTTTTGTTTTGGAAGTGGTAAGGGGTTGACGTGATCTTTGACTCTGCACTTTAATAATGAGAGGTAAACCAACGTGGGAGACAAAAGTAGCCTCTTTTAATTAGATTCATTCATGAGCAAAAAGGTTCAAATTAAAGCTTCTTTTTAATAGATTCCCCAACTTAGATACGTCTTTTTTTTCAATGAATTAGATTTTATTGTGGGCCAATTGAGTAAATTTACTTGGATCGATGTTGTATAAGGAAGATGGATTGATCAAAACAAGAAGACGACGACTTGAAAACAAGAAGGTTTTGATGCGTATGGTTGTCCGAGTTGCTGGAACTCGAGCCCCAACTTTGAATGTATCACGAATTCCTTTGAAAGATCTGACTGAGCAGTAAACTGCACATGTTTAGGTCTAGTTCTCGCAGCTTATGGCCTAAGTTAAAAGGTCATACGATGATAAATAATTATCCACTAACCAGAATAAGGAGTAATTATGACATCTCTTGGCCCAACGATTATGATTACCACACAGATGCGTTACCCAAAAGTAAAGAGGTCCAATTGTGATCATAAGTCTGAGGAAACGGAAGACAAAAGCTAGGTGCTTTACTATCAAATACACCCGAGATAATAAAATCTTTGGCAACAACATATTCACAGCCAATTTGTGCCACCATTCGGTTGAATTTATATGTGCGTTTATTGCTAAGCAAGGGTGCTGCTACATGCACAAAGTCATTTTACAAATCTTTCAATATTGCATGTTATCAACTCTCATCATTTTTTTACATATACACTATTCGTTCACCTGAAGAAAGCGTGCTGGATATCTGAGGCAGGCTCATTCTAACAGATTTTTATTCTAATTGGATGTCCAAAGATTACTAGTTACCATCTAGTATCTATCATCCCTTTGCTATATATATAGAATGCTTGGTTTGACACTTCTCAACAATGCCATTAGGCATTAGCTTTCATACTAGAACTTTTCTACTGCATGAGTCCACAGTACTAGCCACTAGGTAAACCCCTATTTTTTTGGTGACTGGGTAACCCCTCTTTAATTTCTATACTTGATCACAGATTGTTCTGGTGGGTGGGTGGGGCAATATCCCAACTGGATTTCAGGATCCTATTATGATTGGGTACTACTATAAAGTATAAGTCCGGAAACAAAACCCACCTGTTTTTTACAGAAAAAGTTAAGCATACATGAAAAATGTTCTTGTTTGCTAAAATCTAGGTTAACAAAGGTGGAGAGAAAATTTTGGAGACATTAACGTTTCAAACACTTTCTGCTAGAGATCAGCAAAAGTAAGCCTTCTACTAAAGAATAACATAAATCAGACAGGAAAAGGGCTTTTTTGGCTTGAAAGAATGAAGCCAAAGGACCTTTGCATGGTCTCCGAGGGGCTATGATTGAAATCTTGGGGACTTTTTGAGAAGAACAAAACATTGCAGGAGATCAGCAAACATGCCAGCCAGACTGAGCTGGTTTACTTCCTCATAATGTCAGCTAGTTTAATTTTATGCTTAGACCAATCTTTAGTGATGAGATCTTATCTATGAAACCCTTCCATGCAAAAGACAGAAAAGGATTCTTGCACCATCATTACTTTGAGACCATGAATGAGAAAAAAAAGTTATTTAAAACAAGGAGAGAAAAGAAGAAGCAAAATTTAATTAAAAAATTCTCTCTGCACTGCACTATATTATAACATGGAGGGAAGAAGTGTTCAGTGGTCGGCCTGAAAGGTTGGGAAGATCCCAATTAATGTGCTACTTTTAACTAATTGGGTGTTTGATGGCACTGAGGAGGAAGCCCAGTCTGACTGTCCATCAAAATAATCTTTTGCTGGTATATCGTTGGCATGTCATTCTGTGGTTGGTTAGTTGATGTTAGATTAAATGATCAATCAGCAAATATACTAACACATGGGTTAAGTGAATTAATCAATAAACCATATTATGATATATAGGTGATACACCACTATACCGCAGTTAATTTTGCACCAATAAACCAAACAAATTTAATCATACAATAGCAAAATCAAGATATAGTGGTGAATTTAGTAGGATTGATCTATGACGAAAAGAAATCTCAAAAAAGGAAACGTATTAGGCTTAGGTACCTTCACGTTGATGTTTGGACTTGTCGTAAATTCAGCTTTGTAACTATGTCAGAGCCGATGCATAAAATTAAATTAAATATATTGTTGAGTATGACTTTAAGTTAATTTAAAACATCGATGAAATGTCCATAAATAGCTCACTTGGTGATGTTAGGGACACAAAATCAAGTTACTTAGAATTAAGAAGTTCAAACCCACTCCACCCCATCCTCGAACATAACAGCTTCTTTTATAGGCTAGGTTTGGCAGGATAGAAAGAGGCAATGATAGGATATTATAATATAAATATCTGAATGTGTTGTAGTGGTAGCGAGGATATGATAAGTCACCCCACTCCCACCCCATCCTCAACATAACAACTAACTTTTGGGCCGTTTATTAAAAATTGAAAAAGAGACATGATAGGATAAGCTATCGTATAGTATACTGAAACTGTGTTTGGTGAGCGGCGGATATGATAAGTCAATCTTGTCACCTTGCTCATGTCATTGTACAATCTAGTTAAAATTAACAAAGAAATTTGGATTAGAACTCAACATGATATGATAAGTGAATTCAAAATATAATAAAATAATATTTTTAAAGTATATCTAAAATATAACATGGTTAAAAAAGGTTAGTAAAATAAAATATTTAAAAATAATAAATATATTAATAATTAATTTTAAAAATTATTTTTATTTTATCACAAGACTATTTTGTTATTTTATATTATTTTTTAAAAAATAAAAATATAAAATTACAATAATTTAACTATATGTAGGTAAGCTCAAAATGAATATTTAAAATTTGTAGTGATTGGTTATACGGTGGATACCAAGCGTCGGATAGGATAACTGACTTATCCACCTTCGTATCTTATCATTACTCGCCTCTTGTTATAACTCACTTATCACTGTATATCATATCTTAACCTCAAGCAGGCCTAAATACTAACCTTTGACATAAAATGATAGAACACGCGCATCATCTCATATTTCTATGATTTTTCATTTATGTAATCAAATTTATACAATTTTGCGTTAGATTTTTTTTTGTAATGTTTATGCCTTAGGGGTTCCTTGTACCCTCTTAGGGATATCTTTTACTTATAAAATATTTTTTTTATCTAATTATACCTTAATTTTGTCACATAGTAGTATTGTAAGGAGTAGGGATGACAATTTTGCATTTTCGTGTCAGCAGACAAAACCCGCCCAATGGTGGCGTAAGTTAATGAACACTTGCGGATAAAATAAATGAATATTCTCTCTACCAGCATTAATATGGCGTGTATGGATATTGAGGTACACAGCTATCACGCCGTGTACTTATACACGATGGCCAAATTATTAATTAAATATATCTCTATTATTTATTGAAATTTTCCCATGAGTACGATTTGAGATTTACTAACATTTATCATATGATCATTTTATTCATTCCTGGATTAGAATTTATAATAAACACTAGGCTTTGGTAGGTATTAACACTATTAATACGTACATAACAATATAAGTATGTGTTCATTTAAATTATTTTATACAAGTTTCTTATTTAACTTTAGAGAGAATGATAGATTGTCTTATTTTAAATTTCTAAAATATATAGAATTTTTTGGGTATTTATATCTGGATATTATCATATATTTGAACTATTGTTTTGATGAGCATTGAGGATATGATAAGTCGATCTTGTCACCTATCATATCTTTATCCATCTAGTTAAAATTCTATCACGAGGGGAGTGGTTAGAGCTATAGGATAGGATATGGTAATTTAAAATATAATAAAAATAATATTTTAAAAATGTAGTAAATATATTTAGTTAAAAAAAGGTTAGTAAAATATAAAATATTTAAAATAATAAATATATTAATAATTAATTTTAAAAATTATTTTACTTTTACAAATTGATGTTATTATTTTATATTATTTTTAAAAAAATGAAAATATTAAAATTCTAATAATTTAACTTTATGTAAAATTAAAAACTCAAAATGAATATTTAAAATGTGTAGTGATTTAGTTTATCGAGTGGACACGCAAGCGTCGGATATGATAGCGATTTTCATAATATCCTATCACTTTCATATCTTGTTCTCTTATCATATCCGCCTATATCCTATCTTGACCGCAAAGGGCACTAAATACTAACATTGCTTATAAAAAAATGATAGAACATGCATCGTCTCATGTTTCTGTAGTTTTTTCACATTTAGTTCTAATCAAATTTATACAATTTTTGCATTAGAGTTTTTGTAATGTTTATGCCTTAGGGGTTCCCCTCATTGCCCTCTTAGGGATATCTTTTCTTACCAAAAATATTTTTTTGTACAAGTATATATAATTTTGTCACATAGTAGTATTGGAGTAGGGATGAAACAAAGATTTATTACATTATCTATGAATAAATTATAATGGAGTCTGACATAAGTTAATGAACACTGCTGGATCAAATAAATGAATATTCTCTCTATCTTGCTTCATTAATATGGCGTGTGGATATTGAGGTACTGTGTCCATACGTGTCTTATGCCCGATATTGAAATTGATAATTTAAATACTTGACTATTGTTATTAAGAATTTTTATGATGCGGGTTTGAGATTTACTAACATTTTATCTTATGATCATTGTATTCGTTTTGGTTAAATTATATGGCAAAAACGTTAGGGTTGGTAAATTATTAACATATTAATACGTACATAACAATATATTAATAATAATTTCATTTAAGTATTTTATACAAGTTCTTGTTGGCAGAAGAATGATAGATTGTCTTATTTTGAAATTTCTAAAATATGCCAATTTTTTGGTATTAATATCTATGGATATCCAAGAATAGTCATAAAAATGCTGTTAAAACTGACTAATAGATACCTAGCGAATATAGGAGCCCGGATATGGAGCAAATTTTCATCTAATGAGATGGGTGGAGGAACTACTACCACGTTCCTGATCAGCCCCATTAAAGTCACTAACATAAATGCGGCGTGTGTGTGTGTGTTTTGAAAGGCAAAAATGGAAATTAAAGGCCAACTAAGGATACTCACAAGCCCATTTACAAGAACACAGCATAAAATAGTAAAATTAAACAACATACCGACTATCAAAGCAAAAGCATTCTATACTAAGCATTAAGAGGATCCACTAAACTAAAAAGAGCTATGAGACCCGTTTTGCTCTTGCCTTGAACCAATTCAAGAACTACAATTTAATCCCTTTCCACAAAATACATAAAATCTACCCTATCATTACCCAAGAATAACTCCATTAAATAATTCCCATATATAGACAAACATCAAACAATGGGAGTGTCAAATCCATATCACCATCCACTATGTTCCTGCATCCGCGATCGGCTTCCCCCGAAGTAACCTTATAGGTACATAATTCAGCAGAATCTGATCACGATTAATCCCAACCACTCACCATGAGGAGAAAAATGGTCAAACTGGACTTGAGAGAAAGGACAACCACGAGAAAAGAGATCACTGAGTTGAAAATATACATTAGGCCGGTAAAGGTTTACGTCAGACATTAAAAGCTAGGCGTTAAAAAAGGCGAGTGGCGGTTTGTAATCTTGGACTTCATTAATTCAATTTTAACGTCGATTGTTTTAATGGCCCAGCGTTAAAAGTGAAGTGACTCACTTTGCTGTCAGTTCAATAAAAAGCGGCGATGTAACAGTGTTTATTTGCATCGAGTTCTATAAAGAAGCGGCGTTAAAAAGCTGAAATCGCTACTTTAACATCGGTCCTTACATCAGCAGGCGTTAAGGGTTATTTTAATAATTTTTTATCTAGTATCGATCCCTTCCGCATTGCCTTCCTCAAAGTTTCAGTTTCACATGAATTGGTTTTGATGTTTTGTGTTTTCTTTTGAAAACTATAAGTTGAATCAATAACCCAAGCCGGATCTCATTCATGAAGTGTATCTGTTGTCTGAGGAAGATTGAAAGGGTTAAAATCCTATAAAAGTTACATTGAAAAGGGTTTAAAAATCCTATAAAAATTACAATTAAGAAAGGTTTAAAATCACAAACATTAAGCTACATCCCTTGAGTTTTATAAATATGCCAAAGGAAAACTATATAAAAATTTTCCGGCAAGGGCATGAGAGGAAGCTCAAGAGAGAGGCAAGCTCAGGTGCACTAGATCTGTTTCAAGTAAAGAAACCGATGGTTCTAGAGACTTCCATGACGGTCCTTTGTTGCGAAAGGCGGGGGTTTTAGGCATGACCTCGAGCACTGATTAGCCCTGGCCGCTGAGGTGATGATTCTCTGGAAGGTGATAGGTGATATGCTCGCCAATGTGGTTACTCATATCTTGCCCATGTAATGTAATTAGTCAGAAACTGAAAGGAAGTTGTTTGACCATTAAGACAAAGACCTTTGAGTCAAGGAATAGGAAGAAAGAGTGATAAGTCAATCCCGCGGCGAATATGTTGTAAGCGAAATTAAAAAGGATGGAAGGAACCTATTTATGGGAAAGCGAATTGGATAAAGTTACTAAATAGCTGTTCTAGTTTCTTGAAAAACTTATCTATAAACTTAATGTAATTAAGAGGATTGAGTTACAAGGTGCGTGGGTAAGTGATACGGTGTTAGTCAAAAGGAATGAATGTTTTAGAATATATCTTTGTGTCGAGTTGTTAATAGCGTTTAAAAGTGTTTTAAATAAAATATACTGTGTGCGTCGATTTTAAAACTGGCGTTAAAAGTTTGATTTTCACTTGGACAAATAAATAGGCGCGTAAATATCTATATATTATAAATGCGAGAATGAATATTGGAAATAATATAATTAATATCGAGAACTTATGAGTCATAAATTAAGTTGATGTTAAAAATGAGTGGTGACGGTTTGCTTAATGTTAAATCACTATTGCGTCAGTTCTATAAATAATGGCCGTAAATGGTCATCAAAGAAAATCATTCATTGGTTTATGTGTCCACCATTGTCCACACATAACTGTGAATCCTCCCATATAGTGTGCGGTTTATTTCTAAACCTTTTTTTATACAAGTTTATTTTTAATTTTTATTAATTAGCTTGAATTAGTAAACAAATTGTCATGCAAATTAAAATAAATAAACATAACATAAACAAGTTATGTGCATAATCAGTAGTAATATCATTGAAAGCGATTTATAAGTAAAATTACGATTCAAAGATAAAAATTTCTGCTGCAGCCTAAAATATAACGTTTCTGCATCAACATCATTTTCTTCTCGATCCATCCACTTAAGTCCAATGGATGCATCATGCACGCCACTCACTCGAATTCCATGATACAAAGTAAATCTCGATCGACAATGAAAAACGAAGGTGAAGCAGGATCGCTGCATCTTTATTATGCAGCAGATTCATGATGCATCATCTTGATCCTAATCACTTGCTTCCAAAGCAAAGTAGAGAAAGGGATATGAGGGGATGAAATAGTAGGTCATCCACGTGCAGCTGATTCACCCGACTGAATATCCATGCTGTGGTTATCAGGCTTCAAGTTGTTTGACCATTAAGACAAAGACCTTTGAGTCTAGGAATAGGGAGAAAGAGTGATGGAAAGTTAATCTCACGGCTTTCCAATATAGAGAAAAATTAATTAAAAGAATGTAAGGAAGTTATTTAGAGGATGAAGTTACTAAGCTATTCCCAATTTTCTTGAAAACTTATCCCTATAAATTTAATGCTAATAAAGAGTCGTACACAGTGAATGGGTAAGTAGCACGGTAGTCAAAGGAATGAGTGTTTTTGCAAAACCAACAAACCGTAAGTCTACCGTAATGTACCCGACGTAAGAGATTGTGGATGTTTTTAAGGTGTTCTTAATACAACTGGCGTTAAATATTGACCTTTACGTCGATTTTACTAACAATCGGCTAATAAGTGTGAGTTAGTTTTTAACGTCGTTCTTAGAGTAACTGGCTTCTAATGGAGATCTTCAACGTCTGGTTTAATAAAAACTCGCGTTAAATGTTGTTTTTATTTTAATTATAACATGTTTTTACACCTCGGCGCCTTCTCCAGCTTCTCTTCCATTTCTTTTCTCCTTCTCGGCTCAAACCCCTCACTCTCAACCTCATAAAATGTGCTCTGCCCTAATCGCGAGCTCATCTCCACCGCAACCAGCGAAATTGTTCTGCCACCAGAGGTACAATATTAACTCCTTAATCTGTTTTTCCTCATTCTTGTAATAACTGACATCTCTTTCTCCTTCAACGGACTAATCCTCTTGTCCTCTCTGGCTTCTAACCAGCATTGACGTTAGCCACCTGAACTTCCCCCACCACCACGTGAGACATCTATTTCTGGGTGCGAGTTTTAGGCACATTTTTTTATTTTGGTTTTGAGGCAGTTTTACATGTTGTCACTAATGATTCTAGTAGTCTAGTGGTGAAACTTGAAACTGGCGTTAAGTTGTTTGAAATGCTCTCTATTTTTGGTTTGAGTGTATTTTAAATGAGTCTCAAAGAGTCAGTAGAATTTTTAAAACTGTGTTTGGTTGTTTGGAAATGTCTCTATTTTGGTTTTGAAGTCACCTTATTTGCTCTTTGCTGGTTAATCACATCACGACGTGATGCTCATCACGTCTAGGCGAAGCGATCAGTTATGCCCTCTGATGCAGTTAGGTTGACGCGTTATGGCCATGATGGACATCACACGTGGAGCCATTGTTCGATGCTTGGCAATCTTCAAAAACTATAGTTTCAATACCAATGATAACTCATTATATTGGATATATGAATGCATTTGTATGTCTATAGGGCTATCTGGGTTATTTTTATTTATATACAATATTTATTTTGAGTTATAACCTATGTTAATACATATATATTGTTTAAAACAGGCATACATATGGATCGGAGTCAGTTAGCCCACATGCAGGAGGATGCGTAGGGTTTCAGGACCAGATCAGCCTACGCTGATTCTGACATGGTACATGTTATGTATATCTTTGATGTGGCCCCGCAATGTAAGTTTTATAATGTTACACCTCTATTTTGTCATTTTTGTCCATACGGACATCAGGCTCCATAGGAAACGGGGTAGAGAGCCACCTCGTTGAAGAAACTAGAGAAGGCTGAGTGGAAATGGAGCAGGAAGCAGGGTGTGTTCATGTAATCTAAATGCCGGGGACCGTGCTAAAGAATTTAATAAGTGAATTGTTTCTGAGCGGAAGAAAGCGACATGCCAAGCATCAACTACAGCCCTTTGGAATGACGTTCCCGAGCGTTAAGGATGAATTGGGAGGCTATCACGGTATTTTACCTTTACGTTACGTTTGATTTACATTATTAGATAATTATCCGAGGTTATAATCCATCCAGTTGTTATATATCTATCTAATGTCTTAGGTAATATTTGTTCCAAATGATAGGATCATCGTCATAAATGTATGAAAATGACATCAAAGAAAGTGTTTGGAATGGGACAAGCATGATCTTACCAGT